>SJYQ01000720.1:988635-1006543 GCA_006410935.1 Redunca redunca
AGAGTCGGACACGGCTGAGCACACCCCAGTGCTTCTCCACATGGCAAGATTATGTAAACTACCGTTTCTGAACTGACTTGGAAATTATTATTTTTTTCTATTAGTTTCCATTACATCAACTATTAAATCAATGTTACTGTTCTTTCCACCCAAAGAAAACATTAAGCCTGCAAAAACGATAGTTTTTAATTGCCATAAGACATTTGCTTTGGGTCCTGCCTGTAGGCCTTCTTGTTTTGAATTCCTTTCCCCCTCAAAGCCCGCTTCAATTCCTTATGTGATTGAGAATTTGAAACCTTTGCTGAGTAAGTGTCTCCATACAATCCCACCAAAGTTGGAACAGTGCTTGGAATAGGGCTAAAAAAGGGAACAAACTATCTCTAGTCCACCTTAAAATCATGCTTTAAAATTTCTTTAACTCCCAGCCCCTGTAGATATGACCACATCACCCCTCTCCTTGCTCACCGAACCCTGCCTTACCCTAGGCATCAGAGGCAGTTTATTTTCATTTGAGGTTAGTAGAGAAGCACGCGGTCATGGTTGAGGGTGAAAGTTGAGGATCCAGATTTAGACTTGTTTGTGCCAGATTCTAATTTTAGATGTTTCTTTTGCCCAAGAATAATTTTTCTAAAAAAAAAAAAAATTGTTTTCTCTTGTCTGGTTTTAATAGGTTGGAGGCCATCAGCAACAGCATCAAAACATCTTTTCGTGTTGCCAAGCTGAAAGCCCAACTCTACAGAGATAAGAAAGTGATCTACAACCGTGCTCACTGAGGGCAGGTTTTGGGGGCCTGTCTGAAGCTCCTCATCTATGGAGAGCCCTGGGCCTGACTCTGTGTGCTGCCCACACGGCTGGGATCGAGGCAAATGCATCCTGCCTGGTCAGACGATTTCTTGTTCCAGACTGGCAGGGAACCAGCGCCCTGGGTGCAAGCATTCCAGGAAAGGTTAAGGAGTGCCCCCAGCTAGTCTCGTCTCCATCCGAGCTGACTGTTTTCATCCGTTTCTCCTCCATGGGGGTGGCAATGGGCCCCACAAAGAAGGCAAAGAGACCCAGTGACCTGCGAATTGGAGGAGGACAGGAGATTCCACTTGTGGGCGGAGTTCCCAAGAGGGTCCGAAGGGAGTGTTTGTGTCTCACTCAGGCGCCTGGCACATTTCAGGGAGAAACTCCAAAGCCCCGTGAAGATTTTTCTAAGGAATGCACAAATTGAAAACACTCGAAGGACAAACACTCGAGTAAAAATGAAAAAAAAAAGACTTGTTTTTCTAATTCATAAAAGGCAAAACTGAGAGAAACTGTTACTACTGAAAATCAGAATGAGTTTCATGCATAGGAGACTACCTCATCTGTATTGCACTCTGACAAAGCATTTCCCACCTTTAATTATTGCCTCCCCAAACTCTTCCCCCGCAAAAAAACCCCATCCTAATTCCTAGCCTCGTGGAAGTCTGTCTAATGCATCAACAGTAGATATAACGTTTTCACGGCCATCTACTAGCTCTGTTCCCTAAGGAAAAATGAAAAGATCAATTGAATCAGGAGCTTCCCTTACATACCTTGATTTTTGGAGACACAATGGTATAGGGTTGTTGTGGAGAGATGTCGAAGGGTAAACATTGGTGATGCTTTAAAGCAGTAAAATTATTTTCCTTTATTGGCTCATGGAAGAGGTTGGATTACATTTTGATGTACTTATATTTTTATAGATATTTATATTCAAACAGTTTATTCCTTATATTTACCATGTGAAATATACGTTTGGGCAGGCCATATTGGTCTATGTATTTTTTTAAATGTATTTCTGAATGAAATTGAAAAAATGCTTTGTTTTGCCTGTCAAGGTAATGACCTTAGAAAATAAATATTTTTTTTTCCCTACTGTACTAATTCTGAATCATCTCTGAAATTTCTGAGAGGTGAGCCACAGTGGTAACATTCAAAAAGGAGAATGATTAAAGATGGTTTCTTGGAAAGGATCAGAAGAAAAAAGGATCTTCGCTAACGACAACAAGAATTTGATTTATATCTTCAAAGTTGCTTTTAGATTGCATTTGTGAAGCTGCTCGGTTGTGTCCGACTCTTTGTGACCCCATGGACTGTAGCCTACCAGGCTCCTCTGTCCATGGACTTTTCCAGGCAAGAGTACTGGGTTGCCATTGCATTTAGCTAAACACAAAACAAAAATTCAGCTTTCACACCTCTGTCTTTTCCTACATAGCCGCTCTCTGCTTCCTCGCACCTGCAGACTCTCCAGGGACTTCATCCATTAACTTGGCTTGGCCTGTTAGGATCCAGCAGTGTAAGTTAAGGTGCTTTCTCCATGTTAACAAAGGAAGTGACAGCAAGGCCACCTCCCTGAAGGTACCTAATTACACGCATTCCACACCAGAGTTGCTTTGGGAAAATGGCCTGCTCAGAGCGAGTCAGGGCTCCCAGTGGCTTTTTTATTTGCTCAGATTAAGAAGCTTGTTTATTGAGGAACACCAAGTACTTTTGCTCTTTCCCGGTAGCCCAGCGCTGGACACACGCCCATGGAGGCAGAGATGCCAAATGCTGATTCTGGGCCCCTCCTGCTTCTCATTCCCTCCCTTCTCTCCACTTTGCCTCGGCTGACCTGCCGACCCAGTGGGGAGAATAGCTTTGCAGATGCTAGTTGCCCACAGAAGCCCGTATGAGCTTGATCGGCTTCTGAGAGTCTTCACCGCTTTTCTCTAGCAGGGTCTGAAAGAACGCCCGTATTGCTGTTCGCTGTTTCAGTTGCTCAGTCGGATCCGACGCTTTTGCAACTCCATGGCCTGTAGCCCATCAGGCTCCTCTGTCCGTGGGATTTCCCAGGCAAGGATATTGAAGTGGGTTGCAATTTCCTCCTCCAGGGGATCTTTCTGACCCAGAGATCAAACTCGAGTCTCCTGCTTGGAAGGCAGATTCTTTACCACTGAGTCACCTGGGAAGCCCGAAAGAATGCCTGGTTTTTCCTCAAATAACAGCTCACGGGGTTACTGTTCTTCAACAGTGGCACGTCTGAAGAATGTTCAGTAACAGTCTTCAGGTAGGCAGAGCCAGTGCCCTGGGCAGGGTTTCCATCTGTACAGGCATGGGTTTTCATCTTTCACTATTTTGTTTTTAGGAGACAGTCTTTGGGACTCCCCAGATGGCTCAGTGGTAAAGAATCCGCCTGTGATGCAGGAGACACGGGTCCGATCCCTGGGTTGGGAACATACCCCGGAGAAGGAATGTTCTCCAGGGAACATGCCCTGGAGGAGGGCAGAAGAGCCTAGCGGGCCACAGTCCATGAGGACTAAGAGCAGGGCATGCTGAGCTTGCACACAGGCACCGCTGTCTTTGGGGGGATCGCTTAGAGAGTTGACTTTACCTAGCACAGTTTCTCGGCCTGCGGTTCTCAAGAGGATAGTGAAGTTTTGCCCACATTGACAAGGGCCTTGGCCCGAATTTAGCCCCTGCTTAATCCTGAACAGCTCTTCCATTCCCTAGCATAGTGAATTTCCTCATCTGTGCCCTGAAGAAGACGAGGAACTCCTCTAACAGCCATAAGAGCGAGCCTGAGATCACATGAAGTGGAGGTGATGGGCAATAGTGAAAATCCAAGCTCGGAGAACGTGGATCTAAGATATGTAAGAGCGAGTTGCCGTGGGAAGAAGCCACTGAGCAAAAGTAAAACACAGGAAGCAGCAGAGATAAGATTTTTTTTCTTTCTTTCTTAAAAAAAAATTATTATTCAGACTCTTAAATCCTCTTCCTTCATGCTTCCTGCCTTAGTAACCAGCAAGAGAAGTTAAAAAAAAAAAAAAGGATGAAGCAGTGCTCTTAGGGCATGAGAGTCAGTAGTAAAATAAACTGGAAGGTTTTTAGGAAGTCAATATTTTTGGAGTATTTAGAGGAAAGGTTGAATATTACTCAAGGACCATGCCAGCTCAAGGGTGAACTCATGGGATGGTCGGCCATGCTTCTTGCTGTTTTTCCAGTAAAAGCATGAGTTCTAGAAGCCCATTCAAGATTTCTCTCTTCATGTTTATGTCTCTCTTCATGATCAGGAGCAGGCAGAGCTTTGATCTCAGGGCTCCAAGGACCAGAGGATCCTGGGTGGGGAGAAGTGGTCTTTGGTGAAGTGAGAGGCATCAGTTATCACACTTCATTCTCACTCCAGCGATGGGCCTCTTGTGTGATGGAAACTATTGCCCTTTCTCCTGCCTGCGCTTCCCTGAAATGCTCAGGGTATTAGACTAACTAACTAGAGTTTTTACAACCACCAATATCATACTAAGCAGGAGTACTCTCAGGAAAGAAGGAGCAATCTTTGGTTTTACCGGATGAAAAAGCCAAGGCTCAGAGAGGGAAGTGGCTTACCCAAGGTCACACAGCATGCGCCTCTGGAGCCTGAGACCTTGAGCAGGGCTGTGTCACTCAGAGATGATTGGAGGTCCGTGGAGAGAGAGGCTCAAGCAAACCTTATGAGGGGGTTCTAGGTGGTGAAGCAAAATCACTCTTCGTAGAAGCTGTGCCTTCTAGCCTCCCTGGCGAGGCCCGCCAGACCCATTCTTCTTAGCACTCTCTCAGGAGCATCACTGGGCCCCAGAGCCCCGCTCACAAACATTTCAGTTGTATGCTATTTGCTCACTGATTCATCTTCATGATAGCCACGCACAGAAGGCAGAAACTCACTGTAACTTACAATGTCCGCCTTCAAATCTGGTGCCATGAGGGTTTCACTGACAACTTCTAGAAGATCCAACACATAGGAAGAGAGGGCAATGGTGATGAATGTGATGGCAGAGGTGGTAGTGTTGCCTCAAGCCCTGGATGATGGTCAGAGAAAGATCTAGGGATGATGCCATTGGATAATGAGAACAGAAGGGCCTCAGCCGTGGGGTCACCAACCGAGGGAAGTGATGCATCCCAGCCTGACAGACAGTGTGCTCTGGGAGGCAGCCCACCCAGACTCTGACATGCCAAGTCTTCTTCTTTCTGCAGCTCATTTTTCTCTTTTATATTCTGAGTCATTCTAAGCCTCCACCCGAAACTGCTGTGGAAGTGTCCAGGGATGAAATTAACAATCATTGGCGTGGCAATGGCACTGACCGATTGGAACAGACCAGGGCAGAGTCACGGGGTGGCTCCACGGCTCCAGCAGGCTCCTGGTGGTCTCCAGTTAGGCCAGGTGTTAAACCTCCAAGTGTGGGAAAGTCCAGAAGTCTGGGGAAGCCAAAGGGAGCCAGGATGGAATTTCTAGACTTCTTGCTCTATGGCTATTTACCAGCTATTATGAAAGTAAATATCTCAGCCACAGCCAAGAAGCTACCTAAATGGAAGCAACCTAAATGTCCACGAGCAGATGAATGGATAAAGATGTTGCGGTGTGTATATACAATGGAATATCACTCAGCCATTAAGAAGAACGAAATAATGGGATGTAAAGCAATATGGATGGACCTGGAGATTGTCATATTAAGTGAAGTAAGTCAGACAAAGACAAATATCATATACTATCACTCAGATGTGGAATCTGACATAAGGATACAAATGAACTTGTTTACCAAACAGAAACAGAATTACAGGCTTAGAGAATGAACCTAGGGGGAAAGGTGAGGGGGGTGGAGGATAGACAGGGAGTCTGCAATGAACATGGGCACACTGCTATATTTAAAATGGATAACCAGGGAAGTCCCCTAGTGGTGAGGTGATTAGAATTCCATGCTTCCAGTACAAGGGGCACAGGTTCAATACCTGGTCGGGAACTTACTACATCATCATCCCTCTGGGTCATCCTTTCCCTCATACACTGATCTTCTTTGGTATAAATGGAAATAATTGAAGGTATTCTTGGTCTCCTTGGAGGTTTTTAGCAGGACAGTTTGATGGTGGCCAAAACTGAGGTTTGCCTCAGACCAGAACTTGCTAGGGTCCTCGATCTACCAAAACTTCTAGCCTCTTGTACAAGTTCATTTGTATCATTATTTCAGATTCTGCGCCTAAGTGATAGTATATGATATTTGTCTTTGTCTGACTTGGCACAGGATTGTCAAGAAGGAGCTGCTTGTAAGATTGGGTCTTGGTCTCTTGGATTAAATTTGGACCCAGAAAGGTAGCCAGATAGTTTCTCATTAAATCTGAGACACTTCAAACGGCGCTTGGTGATGCTCTTAGCAATGATCACAGCCTGTCATGGGCAAACTGGGAAGCATGATCACCCTAAAACAGGAGACGCCTTGAAGAATGTTAGAATTTCAGATCCACCTCAATCTCTTAGAGACGACCTGGACCTTGGCCCTGTTTAAGTAGACTCGATGTCTGTATCTCTTTATCTTCAGACCAGGCAAGGGCAGAGAACTTTCACCTTCTCTGGTGCCTCCAACCTTGAGCATAGGTTTTCAGGCATAGTATATCAATGAATTAATAAATGTACAGATGGGTGACAGGGTTCAGTAAGAGAAAAGCAAAGGTAATAATGAGACTTCAGAAGATTTATAAGACCTACTTATAGGGATCTCTGGAGAGTGTGTGGCTAAAATATTCTTTTATTCAGGCTCCACTTTAGTGACAATTGTCCCAGTTTGGGGTGAGTCTTTCTATTTCTTTGTACTCCAGTTCACCCCGATTTTACCACCCTAATAACCATCTTCTCCCTGTGCTTCAGTCACTATAGCCATGGATGCACAGCTAGAAAGAACTTAAAAAATAATTTATGTTATCTCCCCATCTCAAAAAATCTCCCATTGTCGCTCACTCTCTGCTTCCTAGAGTACAAAATGTTATCTACTGACAGTAAGAAGGACCAGATAGAAAGACAAAGCAGTATTATAATTTCTGAGTTCTTCATTCTCTATTATAAATATTTTCAAACATAGCCCACATGTGAGAGAAGAGTATAATAAAGCCATCATATGCGCCATACAGTTTAATGGCTGTCAAACCTTTTTTCTTTTTTTAGAGAACAACTTTATCTTTCGGCCGTGCTGGGTCTTTGATGCTGGGCTCAGGCTTTCTCTGGTTGCGGTGAGCAGGGGCTAATCTTCCTGCAGTGTGTGCGCTTCTTTTAGTGGTGGGGTCTCTGGTTGCAGAGCACGGGCTCCAGGGCTTCAGTGGTTGAAGCACTGAGGTTCGGTAGTTGTGGCTTAGTTGCTCTGCAGCATGCGGTATCTTCCTGGATCAGGGATCAAACCCATGTCCCCTCCATTAGCAGGCAGATTCCTACCCACTGGACCACCAGGAAAGTCCCAGGTGTCAGAATTTGACTGATACTGTTGAACCTCTACTAACACTCTGCCCTGCCTTCCTGGATGACTTTGAAGCAACCCCAAGTATCATTGCCATCTCATCTATAAATATTTCAACGAGGATATGGTGAGTTGAGGGTATAGATAAGCTTTGTTCAACCAAGTCAAATGTGAAATAGCCAATTGGGTGTGTGGGTCTGGAACTGAGAGGGAATGAGCAATACATGATCCCAGACCTCAGGGGACCCATCAAGACAGAGGTAGCAAATGTGTGGAATAGCTAACGTTTACACAGCACGCCAAATACTCTTCTGAGAGGTGTGCAGGCATCAGTTCATTTCCTTCCCACTATCACAGAATGAGGCAGGCCCTTTCATTTGCTCTACTTTATGGATGAGGAAACTCAGGGACAGATTAAGTAGTAAGCGGTCCAAGGTCAGGCAGCAAATGAAGAGGCAGAGCTTGGTATGCCCCAGATAAACTAGTTCACTATGCTTTGTGACTAAGAAGAATTCGGCTATAAAGGCTACACTGTGGGATGAACAAGTCCTAGGTTGATGGAAAAGTGACAGTGATGCACTCTTCCTGGGGGAGAAGACAGGAAGTGTGTAGGTTTCTGGGAAAAGACTAGGAGGATGGGCCTTGAGCCCTTGCCTAAGCAAGAAAGCAGTCAAGAGTTTTATAACTCAATCAAAAGTATGGAAGAGTCTCAATAAAATACTTCATCTACAGAGGACTTGATAAGAACGTAGCCTAATGTGCTCATGTGGTTGACTCATCATAAAGGTAAGTAAGCAGGTATTTATCTCATCAAGAGGTGATTTATCCTACTAAAATTCAGAAAGGATATTTAATTCAATGATACTAAAAATCTTCCAGCATCATGACCACATTAAGAGAATAAAAATTCTATCTTCCTAAGTGATGTTGATTATTCTGCTAAATTATCCTGCCAAAATCCAGAACGGATAAGTAATTCAGTGATACTGAAAATCTTCAAAGAATATAACAACAATAAACGGAACTACAATATCTTAATTTCAAGTGGCATCAACTGGATTTGAAATTTGGGGACATGCTTTTAAAAATAAAAATAGATCCACTTGAATACATTTCAACTAAATTTGGAAAATGTAACTAAATTTGTGGCTAATAAGATGAAACGATTCCACTAGAAGTCTCTGTACTTAACCCAAAGTGGAATTTATTGTATAGCTCAAGTCTTCTGCTAATTTCCTACTGTTTGTCACACGGTCAAAAATGTCCTTTCACGGAGTTAAGAATTCCCACTTGATCTATGGGTTGGGATCGCTTAACTCCCTGTCTTCTTCAGGCTTGAAGAATTTGTTATGATACCATTAGCAATCATCTTGTCGAGGATGTTGCCTACTGGTTTGTTTCCCGCCATAACTGAATATTCATTGGAAAAGCTGTTGCTAAACCTGAAGCTCCAATACTCTTACCACCTGATGCAAAGAGCCAATGCGTTGGAAAAGATCCTGATGCTGGGAAAGACTGAAGGCAAAAGGAGAAGGGAACAGTGGAGGATGAGATGCTAGATAGCATCACTGACTCAATGGATATGAATTTGAGCAAAACTCTGAGAGATACTGGAGGACAGAAGAGCCTTGTATGCTGCAGTCCATGGGGTCACAAAGAGTCGGTCACAAATTAGTGACTAAACAACAGCCATAATCGGCTCATTTTGCTCTGATCAAATGGCCCTTGATGATGCCCCTCAGTTTGTTGAAAGATACGGTGCACGAGGCAATTAAGGAGATAATTCTATGCAGGCTACTGCAATGAAGATAATGTTCGTTAAGAGAGAATGTTTCAAGGAAAGGAAGGAGGCTTGGAATTTTATCAAAGCAGGTAAGCAAGGAAGCTGTCCTTGAGTCTTATGGGAATCATGAGAGAGATGGAGATGGTCTTCTCTGAATTGTAGAGAAGCGGTGGAGGGGAATATGAGAGATGCAGGGCCATTTGAGGTTAGCTAATTCTCAGAATCCTGGAGGGGAACTTCTTGCGCTTTGGGAACACAGGGCTCAGATCAAGTTCAACATTGTTCCCTTTTCTGTTCAAGAAGAACAAGCATCATCACTGAGCACCCGGATAATAATCCTAAACCTTCTGAGTGAAGTGAAGCAAGATCTCAGAGTTTCTCAAGGTGACTTCATGCTGCTACTATAAAAGCAGCTGAACTGTACAAAAGTGATGACAAAGGTCTGTGGCTTTAGAGTCCTGAGGACCAGACTCCTTAAAAAAAATGGATGCCAGACACACAAAAAAGGTAAAGGTTAATGTAACAAATTGTATTAATCAGCCCAGTGGATTCCAGGAGGTCAGTGGAGGAATATCTTCCAGGTATGCAGTACCGCTCAGTGAGTTTCTTAGAACTCTTGAACTGGGATGTTGATGGTTTTGGTCCTGGCATTTATAGGGCATGCCTGGACCCTTAAATTCCACTAAGCTGGCTGAGTGGTCCAGACAGTGCCTTTTCTGGGGGGAAATCAGACCTGTGAATGGTCTTCCATGATGGTCAGTCCTTCAAAGTTCACATCAGGCCATTGGGCTGTTAGTCACAGTGCTTCTGCAAGTCCTAGGGAAACATGCCAGAGGGAATTCGGGCAATGTGATCTTAGTTCTAGTGACACTGCATTAGGCATCAGAGAGAAAAACTGAAAACATTAGTTTGAAAGATTATAGTCAGACCTTGAAGGAAATTTGAAGGATCAAAAATCTGATAAGGGTTGACTATTTGGGACGGTAACAGGAGTCAGTCCAATTTACAGTCAGGAACCCAAACTGATTTTTCCAGAGTTGGGGAGAAAGTCAACTAACTTTCCACCAGACAAGACAGAATTTGCACCTGCATCAGTTATCCACAATTTGAAAAGAGATCTAAAAGATCTCAAAAGCAACGAACAGAGCTAGCATCTGATATCCTGGAAGCTTATGCGATTTAACAGACTGTTTTCCATTAAAACAGAAAATTTCCCTCTACAGTCACCATACTTTTGATGAAAGAGAAACTCAAAGAAAGATTATTCTTGAGGGCAAAATCAGCCTAATCTCATTAAATTTAGCACACATATTTAGATAGGCATGGCAAGAATGGTGATGTATCACGTAGGCCATTTTAAGTTGCTTTCTGGACTGTTTCATAGGAATTTCGGAATGGGCTTTTATAAAAGTCTTTTGAAGCTAGAGGGTCAAGTCAAGAACTTGCTACCAGGTTTTACCTGGAGTAGCTATAAATTTGGGTAAATTCCTCTCTTCTTCAAGTCTCCCCAATATCCTAAGATTCCTGGTCGGCCATGAAGAGACCTTCTTATTCACCTGTGAGGCTGGGAATCTGTAAACCTGTATCAGACCTATTTGCCTACCAGGGCCTTGTGAATAATGGTTTCATAAAGCCTCCCTTCATTCCTTGAAAGTATCTGGTCATATCTGATTAAATGAGTCAAATAGGACACTCCAGGTAAGACCTTGGTTGCATACTTTAAGATTTAAATTATGTCCCAGTAACAGGAAGGAGACATTCATGTTAAACCTAAGCACACACATTGTCATAGGAATAAAAATACTTAGCAAGATTTTTCTGAATTCTGGAAGAATCCAGCAGGGAAAATATATCATGTATAAACGTTTCATTTTAGTTTCTGAAAGTCTACTCAATTACCATGAGTTATGGAAAGCTTAAGAGGAAAAGGAAAGGCCTTCACTATATATTAAAAAAATAGAGTTATTAGAACAACCATATTCCAAACAAAAAACACAGTCTTTCCTCATCAGTTCATTCAGTGTTATGTAATTCAGTCTTATTCTGCTCACTCTGGAGTTAGCAGTGTCATAATCCAACTGTTTCTCAACTAGAGTCTAGAAATCCTGATTCATTCCACTGGTATGATCTCCAAGTTGTTAAGCAACACCATTGGAACCCTGGACCCCAAAGCACTTGACATAGTCCTTTTCATGGGTGGTTGTTGTTCAGTGGCTGAATCGTGTCCAACTCTTTGCAGCCCCGATGACCGCAGCACACCAGGCTCCTCTGGCCTCCACGATCTCCCAGAGTCTGCTCAGACTCATGGCCTTTGAGTCAGTGATGCTATCTAACCACCCACTTCATTCTCTGCCACTCGCTTCTCCTTTTGCCTTCCATCTTTCCCAGCATCAGGCTCTTTTCCAATGCACTGGCTCTGCGCATCATGTGGCTCAAATATTGGAGCTTCAGCATCAGTCCTCCAATGAATATTCAGGACTGATTTCCTTTAGAATCAATTGTTTTGATCTCCTTGCAATCCAAGGGACTCTCAAGAGTCTTCTCCAGCATCACAGTTCGAAAGCATTAGTTCTTCGGTGCTCAGCCTTCTTCATGGTCTAACTCTCACATCCATATAGGACTATAGGAAAAACCATATCTTTGACTTTATGGACCTTTGTTGGCAAAGTGGAATTGCTATGGGATTACAGAATTTAAAACAAACCAAAAAATTACCAGCACATGACAACAGATAAAATCTCTGTGGTTAACTTATTACTGATTAATTAAATATTTTTAAAAACTTTATATTGGAGTACAATTGATTAACAGTGCTGTGTTAGTTTAGGGTATTCAGCAAAATGATTCAGTTATACATGTACATCTATCTGTTCTTTTTCAAATTCTTTCACCGTGGAGGTTATTACAGAGTGGAGTCCCCTGTGCTATATGTACGTTGTTGCTGGTTATCTGTTTTAAATACAGCAATCTTGTGCATGTCAGTTCCAGCCTCCCAGTCTATCACCCCCATCCTTCCCCATGGTAGCCATAAGTTCCTTCTCTAAGTCTGTCTCTGCTTTGTAAATCATTCCATATTTTAGATTCCGCATTTGTGATATCATATGATATTTGTCTTTCTCTGTCTGACTTACTTCCCTTCGTATAAAAATTTCCAGGCCCATCCATGTTGCTGCAAATGGCATCATTTCATTCTTTTTAATGACTGAGTAATATTTTATTAATATACCATGTTATTACTTTTTTTAAAAATAGTGAAACGTCTAACGATGGTTCATCATAAAAATAATGCAACTGACAAAGAAATTTTGGTTGTTCAGTGGTATGCAAAAAAGAGTAATAACATTATCCTATCCCTGTACTTTCGTGGATGGATATGTTACCAGGGCCAGGACAAGGCACTACCATCTCTTGAGTCCAGCCCCTTGAAAGCACCCAGAGTCAGCAGTAACAGGCCACTGCCATTCTGAACCCAAACAAAGCATGATGAGACAGTCTTTCTAGGGAACAAAGTTTTGTATTTATTTGCTAACCTTCACTTAAGAGTGTGAATAAACATTACTCTCTAGCTATGGACAACCAAAGAAGCCACAGAATGGAAGATAATTCCCAATAAGTTCAAATGATAAACTTTGCAACATGTGAACATAAAGAGTTTTACAACCTCGTGAAGAAGAAAGCTGTTGCAAGGCTAGAAGTAAAGGCAATTGCTCGCTTTGAAGGTGGTCATGACTAGTAGGGGCTTCCTAGGTTGGCGCTAGTGGTAAAGAACCAAGTGCCAATGCAGGAGACATAAGAGATGTGCGTTTGATCCCTGGGTTGGGAAGATCTGCTGGAGGAGGGCATAACAACCCACTCTAGTATACGTGCCTGGAGAATCCCACAGACAGAGGAGCTTGACAGGCTACGGTCCATAGGGTCACAAAGAGTTAGACACGACTGAAGCAGCTTAGCATGCGTGCTAAGACTGCATGCTAAGACTGGTAGAGAGCCTGAGGGGCTTGTGATATTCTTGTTTTAAGTGCTGAAAACATGTTTCTGTTGACTTTGGGGGAATTCGAGCTGTCCATTATGACATATGCTCTTTTCTGTGTCTTATACTTCAAGAAAACGTCTCTCTCCTCCCCCAAAGTTTTTCCCCCCTTACTTCAGTAAATAAGTGCTGAACAAATATACGCAGAATGATAGTTTGAAGTGGTGCCAGAATTGTAGCGTGCTGCAGGGGCATAGATGTTTTGGTTTTGTCTGGCCATCAGATGTGCATTTCACTTGATGCAACTCATTTCGTTGGTCCATGACCTCACTCTCCTTTCTGGAGTAAAGGCCTCCTTAACATTTTTTCCCCCGAATAAGGTCCCCATCTTGGCTGCCTACAAAAGGCGCCATGAGCACCACTGCTGTGTCTCAGATTAGTTTCCTTGTATGTGTTGCCTGGGTTTGTCCGGTCTTGACACCACCCTGAAGATGGTAAAATGAGCCAGGTGATTTCATCTCTCATGGCACACCTGGAGGACATTGCTTGGGAACAAGCCAATTTACTGCTCACAGCCCGGGACATATTTTTCCCATGAGCTAGCTCACGTCCCCCTCTCTCACAAAGAACTTCCTGCCTGGGAAAGGCCATATCAGAGAATACGGAGCATTGTAACTAATGGGAAATATGCTTGACATGGGAGATGCAGTCCCCACTCCCTCCTTCCCCACCCACTCCACACCGATGTATCAACTCTGATTTCTTACTAATGCTTGGTTTTCACTCTAAGCTCTCTTTGTTGCTCACGCCCATCGTCACGCACATCCAGGAAAAGAGCACCATGGAAAACTGGCCTGTGTGAGTGCAGTTCTCTGGTATCTATCACTGGCTGCCTTGAGCAGCTTGGAGAATGTGACTACAAGAACTCACTGACAGAAGTAGGCTCCCTAAGAGTGTCTTTCTCTCCACCTGTGACCTGAAACCAGGGCTGAGGATGAGCATCCCTTGGCAGTATGTATTTGGTCTCAACTTCAAGATCAAACCAAGCATTTGCTTTCTTTTGGTCAATTCCACTGGTCTTTCCATTTGGTCATTTCCACGACTATCTGACCCAGTACCAGAGAAACTTTGTATCTCTACTAGGCTAGACGCAATTGCATGCACACACACACACACACACACGCTCCTTCTTTCCTCACCCTATGTCCAATGAAACTTAGAGGGAAATTGATTTATCTTATCGTATTCTGATTTCTCTTGTCATAAATTATTAATGTTGCTAGTGTTTAGTAGCTAAGTCATACCCATCTCTTTCATGACCCCATGGAGTGTAGCCCGCCAGGCTCCTCAATAGCTCTGGAGTCACAATTTGTATTCTTTTGGGTCTGGCTAAATTTTGCTCAGCATAATGTTTTTTTGAATTGTCCATTTTAGAAGTGTTATGAGTAGACATTTTTTTACCTTTCTCCCACTCTTAAAGGAAAAGCATTCAAAGTTACAAGTTTGAACAACAGCTTATAATTAGATCGAGAAAGTTTTCTCCTATTTCTAGTTTCTGGTAGGTTTTTATCATGAGTGGAGGATTTATTTTTCCAAGAGCATTTTCTGCATCTATTGAGATAATCTTTTTCTTTATTCTTCTGATTTGGCAGATTACATTGATTGTTAACTTTGCCGTGTCAAACCATCTATCTTGCATTTCTGGATAAGACCTACTTGCTTTTATTTGTTAATTATGACTGTTTGCGTGTTGTTAGATATTATATACTAATATTTTGTTAGGATTGAATATATTATTTATGTGTATATTATAATACATATAAAGTTCCTTTTGAAAATACCAATATTTCTTGAGGTCTAGTTATATTGCAGAGAAGGCAATGGCACCCCACTCCAGTACTCTTGCCTGGAAAATCCCATGGACGGAGGAGCCTGGTGGGCTGCAGTCCGTGGGGTTGCTGGGAGTCGAACACGACTCAGTGACTTCACTTTCACTTTTCACTTTCACACATTGGAGAAGGAAATGGCAACCCCCTCCAGTGTTCTTGCCTGGAGAATCCCAGGGATGGGGGAGCCTGGTGGGCTGCCATCTATGGGGTCGCAGAGTCGGACACGACTGAGGCGACTTAGCAGCAGCAGCAGCAGTTATATTGACTTTCATTTCTTTTGACAATGATTTCTTTTTCGCTTGTTTTCTTGCTTTTTCATGGTTTTCGACCTTAGATTTAATGCCAGATGTTGTGCTTTTTAAAAGAGCAAGCTGCTGTTCAGTTGCTAGCTCACGTCTGACTCTTTGCAATCCCATAGACTGCATCATGCCAGGCTTCCCTGTCCTTCACCGTCTCCCAGAGTCTGCTCAAACTCATGTCCATTGAGTCGGTAATGCCATCCAACGGTCTCATCCTCTGTCACCCCTTCTCCCCCTGCCCTCAATCTTTCCCAGCTTCAGGGTCTTTTCCAGTGAGTCAGCTCTTCACATCAGGCGGCCAGAAAAAAGAGACAAAGACAAACTTATTTGCACTCAGGAAAGGGCGTGTCTCATCTTCTGTCAAACTTCTAGGAGAGCGGTTTGGTCAGTAATGATTACTGTTGGGGTGGACTAAGCTCTGTGTAGCTGTGGTTATGTCCATAAACCACACCCTTCCCAGCCAGGCCCTTCGGCAGCCTCCTATTTCGTATGAACCCCGGGGTCCCAGACAGTGTCCCTTAGGCCCCTGTTCGGCCCACAGACTTCAGGAGTCCCTGGTCCCTCCACAGCAGGCCTCTCTCTCGGCATTTCTCCCTTACTCCAGTGATAGGTGGCACTTGGTGTAAAGCCAGGTGAGGGGGCATCTCTGAGCTCTTCTCACCCACCTGTAGGCTCTCACGGGTCTCCTGCACCTGTGCATTCTCAGCTTCCCTGCCCCGACCCCACAGGCAGACAACGGCGCCTCTTCCTTAGTGTCCAGGCTTGGTTCCAGGCTCTTCCCTCAGCCTTCCACAGGCCCTGTGTGGCTGAGCTTCAGGGAGGTTCCTCTCCATGCTCTGACCCTTCTGGTGGCGGGCTGCTCTTCCTGATTCTCCGTGTGGGCTGCTCTTCCTGATTCTCCATGTGGGTTCTGGAATCTAGATGGATTCAACCAATTTTTTCACCCTCCGGCTTTGCCTTCACACAGACACATGACCTTCTCTCGCCTTCTTCAGGATTCCAACCCTCTCCCAGTGGAGGCGTGGTGCAAGGCCTGAAGGATGGGGCAGTGTCTTCGATTCTCCCACTCTCCCTTCAGGCTTAAGCAGTGGGCATGCCTTGTGAGCTTCCATTCACCATTGGCTTGAATCTTTGAAGACACCCTTGGGACTTTTTATTCACCTGGGCTTGGAGACTCAGCTTTCTGACTCTTGAGATCACTCTCTCTGCCTTTTAGTCTGGAGGCTGGATTTCCCTCTCAGGATTTTCCTCTCTGGTTCTCTCCTCTGGTCTTTAAGAGGCTTTTCTCTGCCCTGTGTCCTCCACTCAAATAGGTGGTGACTGTGGGCAAGGGTACCATGAAAGGCTCAGTTCTTGTGCCCTGACTCCAGCCTTCAGCAGGCCACTGGGCTGTTCTTAGCAAGGTCCTGGGGTGTCTCAGGGGTCCATCCTGTATGGCTCCTACCCTGCTTCCAGCTTCCAACCCAGAGTGCCTAAATATTGGGCTCGTATCAGCTCTCCTGCCCTGCCTCCAGCCCTTGGCAGCCTCTGCCTCGAACTAGTCAAGCCCCCTTGTATCTCATATGAGTCCCTCAGGACACTGCCCTGCCCCCAGAATTCTGTGCACGGCCTCATGGCCCTGGGGAAGGCCTGGAGGGAAGAATGAGACAGTGAGTCACTCGGTGTGTGACTAGGGTTCCTTGAGACTCCAGTCCACCATCCCAGCTAACCTCTGGGATCAGAAGTCCCTCAAAAGCTCAGCCAACTTCTCCACACTCCCTCCTCAGAGGACTCCTCTTTAGGCCAGAGTTTCAGTCAAGGCCACAGGCTTCCCTGTCCTGAAATTCATCTTGTTTATGTTTTCTTGCTCCATGGTTCTTTCATAGTTTTCTGACAACTACAATTAGGTAGATTCTCTGGATATGTTTTTCTGTAAAGGTAGAAGCAATAATCTTCTACATTTTCTATCCCAGCAGGAAGCAAATGTCTAAAAATAATATTTAAAAAGTATTTGGCAACTGAAATTCTATACCAATCATTAAAAAAATAAAGCAACTCCCTATTTCCTAATTTCTCTGAAATGTTTCTCTACTCTGCCATCCAAACCACCTTCTGTTGCCCACCTCTTTGAAATCAGTGGTTCTCAATTGGGGGTGTCCTTACAAATAGCTGTGAAAAGAAGAGAAGTGAAAAGCAAAGGAGAAAAAGAAAGATGTAAGCATCTGAATGCAGAATTCCAAAGAATAGCAAGAAGAGATAAGAAAACCTTCTTCAGGGAACAGTGGAAAGAAATAAAGGAAAACAACAGAATGGGAAAGACTAGAGATCTCCTCAGGAAAATTAGAGATACCAAGGGAACATTTCATGCAAAGATGGGCTCGATAAAGGACAGAAATGGTCTGGACCTAACAGAAGCAGAAGATATTAAGAAGAGGTGGCAAGAACACACAGAAGAACTGTACAAAAAAGATCTTCACGACCCGGATAATCATGATGGTGTGATCACTCACCTAGAGCCAGACATCCTGGAATGTGAAGTCAAGTGGGCCTTAGAAAGTATCACTATGAACAAAGCTAGTGGAGGTGATGGAATTCCAGTTGAGCTATTTCAAATCCTGAAAGATGATGCTGTGAAAGTGCTGCACTCAATATGCCAGCATGTTTGGAAAACTCAGCAGTGGCCACAGGACTGGAAAAGGTCCGTTTTCATTCCAATTCCAAAGAAAGGCAATGCCAAAGAATGCTTAAACTAC
>SJYQ01000720.1:1006711-1042234 GCA_006410935.1 Redunca redunca
GGCAGAAAGTGAAGAGGAACTAAAAAGCCCCTTGATGAAAGTGAAAGAGGAGAGTGAAAAAGTTGGCTTAAAGCTCAACATTCAGAAAATGAAGATCATGGCATCCGGTCCCATCACTTCATGGGAAATAGATGGGGAAACAGTGGAAACAGTTTCAGACATTATCTTTTTGGGCTCCAAAATCACTGCAGATGGTTATTGTAGCCATGAAATTAAAAGACACTTACTCCTTGGAAGGAAAGTTATGACCAACCTAGATAGCATATTCAAAAGCAGAGACATTACTTTGCCGACTAAGGTCCATCTAGTCAAGGCTATGGTTTTTCCAGTAGTCATGTATGAACGTGATAGTGGGACTGTGAAGAAAGCTGAGTGCCGAAGAATTGATGCTTTTGAACTGTGGTGTTGGAGAAGACTCCTGAGAGTCCCTTGGACTGCAAGGAGATCCAACCAGTCCATTCTGAGGGAGATCAGCCCTGGGATTTCTTTGGAAGGAATGATGCTAAGGCTGAAACTCCAGTACTTTGACCACCTCATGCGAAAAGTTGACTCATTGGAAAAGACTGATTCTGGGAAGGATTGGGGGCAGGAGAAGAAGGGGACGACCGAGGATGAGATGGCTGGATGGCATCACTGACTGGATGGACGTGAATCTGAGTGAACTCCAGGAGTTGGTGATGGACAGGGAGGCCTGGCGTGCTGCGAATCATGCAGTCGCAAAGAGTCAGACACGATTGAGTGACTGAACTGAACCACGCAAATAACGAAAGAAATGGTAAAGAAAGGAAAAATAGCTGTATTATCTCCCTGATCCCCGGGAAAACTGAGTGGATTTACACACCACACATCCTTGGTCACAGTGACTTGCCATAGCCAGGTTGGTCATAAATGTTGACGGAATGAACGCATGAATGAGTGAATGAATCAGGGGATAAAATTTAGAAGCCACCTGCCATCTGGTAGGTCCCCTCTATGAAGCCTTTCCCCAAGCATTCCAGTGCCTGCACTCCCGTGCTTGTTAAAGGACTACAGCATTTGAAATACATGTCCCAAGAGTTAATACAGTTATGTCCTGAATTTTGAAGTTAACTAGGTCAAGTATCTCCTTACTTTGTTTGGGTGTTCTTGCAACACCATTTCCACATTCGTGACTGGCCACTGTGTTGGGCCCTGAGATAATATATTGGCAACTACATGAACGTTACGGCTTCCCGGGTGGCTCAATGGTAAAGAATCTGCCTGCGAATGCTGGAGACTCAGGTTTGATCCCTGGGTTGGGAAAATCCCCTGGAGGAGGGCATGGCCACCCACTCCTGTATTCTTGCGTGGAGAATCCCCATGGACAGAGGAGCCTGGGGGGATACAGTCCCTGGGGTCGCAAAGAGTCGGACACGATTGAGCGACTGAGCACGCACACACTCAGATGTTTGTCTTCTCAGTATCTGCTCAACAGAAAAGCGAGTCAGTGAAGCCTTGTTCCTGATCTTGGCTATTCTGAAAGCATCGCCTCAAATACTGTTTAAATCCTGAAAAGGTAAACAACTGATTAGGCCATGGTATAGAGTAATAAATTTAGCTCACTTGCTGAAACTCAGCATTTTTAAAACCAATTACCAGAAGAAATATATATTTTCCAAAATCATTCTGGAGACAAGATGCAAGTCTTGTGACCAATGTACCCAGACAGAGAAGTATTAGGAGTTAGACTTATGTGGGTTGCTGGCTTTTATTTTTGTTATTTTTGCTCTAGTTATCTGATGTAAATATTTGAATGGATGATTTATTATAATGCTTGAGTCCTGAGGCTTTTTCACTGAGACTTGAATAGTTAGTGGGGAAATGTTTGTCAAATATATTCCAATTCAAACAATTTAAGTAAATCATGTGTGTATGTGTGGGCATGTATATTTGTGTTCTGTGTGTTGTCATACAACTTTCTCACAGAAAGCTCCAGCAGTTTTTTTTCTTTAAAAAGCTGCTCAGACTCATAAATAATGAGAATCTCATGAATAGATGGAATACAATTTCTTCATCTTTTCATGAAGGCTTTTCATTCTTGTCCCCCTAATTATCCGTTTGATTTTTAAAGTAGATATCCTGGGTGCCTTCTTAAAATTGCTGTAGTTTTAAGAGTTCTGGTGGAAGGGTAGGGATGTGATATTGCCAGCTGGCTAGCATGGGTGAGAATTTGGAACACATACCTGTTGCCCTGAAAACCACCCTGACATAGGACCCCAGCCAGCTCCATTTGCCCACGGTCCCACTCAAAGTATTTACCCCCAGATATGTTGCATGAATGAGGTCCTCTTAAATGACCCTATAATCAAAGAGGGGAAGGAATTCCCAGGGGGCTCATTGGTAAAATATCCACTTGCCAGTGCAGGAGACGTGGGTTCCCTTACTGGGTCAGGAAGAGCCCCTGGAGAAGAAGATGGCAAGCCCCTCCAGCATCCTTGCTTGGAAAATCCCATGGACAGAGGAGCTTGTCAGGCTGCATCTGTAGGGTCGCAAGAGTTAGACACAACTGAGCAACTAAACCGTCAAACCACCATGTAAGTCAGAGAGGGGAAAGCCATCTCAAATAAGGAGGTCAGTCTGTGGAAGACGTACAAGAAAGTGAAAGGTATTCAGTGCCTAATGACTCATTTCTCCGGGGCTCAGGGGACAAGGTGTGTCCCAGGTGTGATGCACCAGCATAAAATTTGTTAACTCAGCCTAAAGTGATGGACAGGGAGACCTGGCGTGCTGCAATTCATGGGGTCGCAAAGAGTCGGACACGACTGAGCGACTGAACTGAACTGAACTGAACTGAACTGAAGGAAGCCAGAGACAGTGTTTGCTATCCTCATAGCGCTCTTTATTCAGCCAAGCAGGGCTCTGTGATGACTTAGAAAGAGGGAATCAGTAATCCAAAACCCTGGATCTCTGTTGATCTTCATGCACCTACCCTGAGATCATGGGACAATCATGTCCTCTTTATTTCTCACGAGGTCTGGACTCGGGAATGCTGGAGGACAGGGTTCAGAATAGTGTGTCTTCTATTTCCCCTCATGTGGGTCATTTTTCATCTTCATGCTGGGAAAGGAGACAGAGGTGTGTGCCCTTCCAGCTCTGACTGTGTGATTGTCATGAAGATAAGGTCAGCAGATACAGGCTGAAGCTGCCGGTGACTAATTGAGACTCCACCTCCTCCTCTGCTCCTTCAGCAAGGATGCGGTTAGGAAACACAAACACAGGGAGCCCCCCACGCCGCCTACACACAGGCCCAGCAGGTTATCCCACTCACTGCTCTGGAGGCGGCCCTGCCTCGTGTTCCCAGTTTGCAGTCAGCCCTCAGGGCAAGGCATTAAATTTGGTTTGTCTATCACTTTCCTGGGTGGTCGGAGCTCTGCCAGCTCCTGGTGGGAGATTCAGTTGAGGAGGGACCTTGTCAACATCCCAAGGGTGTTAACAAGAGCTCATTCATTAAACTTTTGTTTCAGCATCTAATTAGGCTTTTTCTGGTGGAATTAGAGGTGTTTCTTTCTTTTTTTTTTTTTTTGTAAAAGCGGTTTAAGAGAAAGGAATGGGAATGGGGTGATGATATGACAATCTTTAAACATATAGTCGCTTCTGAGATGTGCCAGAGAATCATAAAGACTCCTGGCGGGAAGAATTCCTAGGCAGTCACTGTTAAGACTAAGAAATATGGTGAGATCGTCTTCCCCAGCTATCTTCAAGAACATGATTAAGCATAATTTCTCTGTAATTAGCAAGATAAAGCCAGCCTGGAGGAAGCACACAGGGGCTTATTTATTCATTCACTCCAGAAAAGTTAATGCAGCACCTGCCAAGAGACAGACAGCATGCAAGGTTACTTTGAAGGATAATGTTCGTTGGAGCCAGCCTTTAACCCTCATGTAGCTCATAATCGGCTGACCATGGAATTCAATGATTTACTGAGGTTCCAAGGACTGCCCAGGTGGTTCAGTGGTAAAGAATCTACCTGCCAGTGCAGGAGACACAGGTTCAATTCCTGGAGAAGGAAATGGCAACCCACTCCAGTATTCATTGCCTGGGAAATCGCATGGACAGAGGAGCCTGGTGGGCTACATCCATGGGGTTGGACATGTACTGAGCATCTAAACAATTGAGATTCCCAGATGTTTTTATTTAGTATAAAAATATCTAGTAATATCAACACACTAAATTTCAAAGCCTGCCGTTCTATATAGATCAGGCTAGATGCTAGAGATCCTCTATGCTTCACAGTTTGCTTTTTTAAATATTGGCCTCACAGATGAGCTTGTGGGTTGGTCACAGCTCAGCGCTTTGGTTTCGTATGCCAACCTTGTGGCTGCCTTCCATCCTCAACTCTACACTCACTGAGTTGCTGATGGGGAGGCGGTGAAAGTGGACACGTGGCAGCTGATCCACAGTAGTTATTAGACACCCTCCATGCAAAGCTCTGAAACCAGGTGTAGAGAGGTCATGGGGACTTAGCGAATTAATTCATCCACATTCTGCTCAGTGCAATTAGACAAATTTCCAGGAAAGTATCCATCCTGGTGTGGTGGTAAGAGAAACACATTTCAGGTGCTGAACAGCAGAACATGAAGGCAGTAGGCCCCCATCCCTGGGAAGTTTCCATTGTCCATGGGACACTGATATTCCCTGTCTCACCCTGGAAATACTGCAGGCGTTTGAACTGGCAAAGCAAGAGGAAGGCTCGGAAACCTGTACACACGATCCAGGAATGAAAGGAAGAAGGAAGAAAAGAAGAAAGGTGGAGATTTTGATACGGTCTCAGACAAGAACAATTGACAGTAAACTTATGCACTCCACTTTGAAATCCCGGGTTGTTAGCTCACATGCAGCGTGCAAAACTCAGAAAAGCACCAACCTGTTGGCTCCAGATCCATACAGTGTGGTTCGTAAAACGATAGCAAGATAAAGACTTCAGGCCGTTCGGTTCTATTCCACTGCTGTTTGCTAAGTGATGGGCACGTGCTCGTAACGATGGGAGTGCAGAGCTGGCCAGGATTGCCTATTCTTAGGAAGTTTAAGTCCATTGAAGGGTGTTGTCACGAACAAACAAATTCACTGAAAGACTAAAAGAAATGTATGCGAAATATAGATGTGGCAAGCTGTAGAATATTTCAACTGGCCAAATTATTTTTTAGAGAAAACACTTTGCTTGGATGAACTATTTGGGGCAGGGAGTTAGACTGCAAACATACACTGACATACCATTGGATGGCTTCTTCTTTGCCTGGAGGGGAGGATAGATTTTGTTAATTTTCCAAACACTGTGGGCGTTTTGTAATGTGCTTTTTGAGAGCAGAATCTGGGGCAGAGATGGGTATCCTCACACAGTAAGGAGGGAGGAAATCCTGTCTATAGGGAGTGCGGGTTCAGGAGGGAGGAGAAGAAAGCTATCCAGAGAGGAACATCAGTTCAGTTCAGTTCAGTTCAGTTCAGTTGCTCAGTCATGTCCGACTCTGCAACCCCATGGACTGCAGCACACCAGGCCTCCCTGTCCATCCCCAACTCCCAGAGTTTACTCAAACTCATGTCCATCGAGTCAGTGATGCCATCCAGCCATCTCATCCTCTGTCGTCCCCTTCTCCTCCCACCTTCAATCTTTCCCAGCAGAACATAACGAGCATAAGAGTCAAGTGATGTTTTCAACGTGGCTCCCTGTGGGGTTTATGAGATAGATAGTCTCCCTCTGCAGGACTCTCAAAGGAGTCCTCAGTAAAATAGACTCAGGGTGATACCGCTTTTGAGTATATTTTTTAAGAATCTGAGAACTCGTGTGGCGTCTGCCTGTCTTGTTGGGAGGCGAAGGTGAGCACGGCAACTGGCAGGGATTCCATCGCTGACAACGGCAAACAGCGTCAACCACCCGGACGGGGGAAGCCGTCCCCTGACCCCGTCTCCTCCTTTTCACCCTTGCTCTCCCATTTTTTTCCCACACCCCACAGCTCAAATGATCTAAAACCTAAGTCAGACTGCATTCCATTCAAAACTCTCCAATAGTATCCACTTCATTTAAAATGAAATCCCCTTTCTCAACCATCCCCCACAAGGCCCTCCTGGATGGGTCCGTGGCTTCTTCTCTGAGCCCCGCTCCTGCCACTCCCTTGATTCTTACTCTGATCCATCTGACTTTCTTCTCCTTGTGGCTCAATCACTTTGAAGCACCTTTTCATGTCACCCACTCACTTTCATTGTTTGTTCTCAGGGATACTCTTCCTTCAGAGTCCACCTAACTCATCTTTCGTTTCTTTCCCCTCAAATGGCATCTTATTGCTGCCATACCCCTTTCTTGCTGAGCTTGCCTCCACTCCCCTCCCCACCCCTGGCTGGGCTCCCTCTAATTTGCAGAGTTTATATGCTTGTTTCTTGTCTGCCACCCCGACACTGGTAGAGTGTAAATTCATAGGAGCATAGGTTTTGTTGGAGTTGTTATATCTCCAAATCCTACAGTAGTCCCTTGATGTAAAGTAGGAAACTAAAAAATAAATACTGAATGAATGAATGAGGTTGTACAGGGAGAGGCCATAGAGTATGAAGAGAGATTTGAAACAGGGTGAAAACCTAGCCAGCCACTAAGGTTTCCCTTGAGAATTCAAAATTGTTGTTTAGTCGCTAGGTCGTGTCTTACTCTTTGCGACCCCATGGACTGCAGCCTGCCAGGCTCCTCTGTTCAAGGAATTACCCCTGCAAGAATACTGGGGTGGCTTGTCATTTCCTTCTCCAGGGGATCTTCCTGACCCAGGGATTGAGCCCTCGTCTCCTGTGTCTCTTGCACTGGTAGGCAGATTCTTTACCCCTGAGACACCAGGGAATTGTTTTCAAATAATCTTATTCATTCTGTTCTTGGCTTGGAGCAGGTCACATCAGTGATGTGCTTTGTTTTATCTAATGAGCTTTCCTGAGGGTGGCAGAAGGGAGATAGTGGGTCTGGCTGCCTCTCTGGGTTGGGATGAAAAGCTGGCCTCTGGACAAGGAATTCCAAGCCAGGGAATCCTGGGTGGGTGGGTGGGGTGAGGAGGAAGTTAGGCAAGTGTGCGGTTATCCATCATTCAGCCTGCCTATCCTTCCAAGTCTTGAGACACGGGTCACTTCCTGTTTTAGATGACAGAGGTCCCTTTAGGCTGGGAGCATAAAATGTGATAACTCAGGGAACAAAGCAGAGAATGAAGAAGAGCTAGAAGAAAGGAAAAAAAAAAAANAGTTGAGGCTCCAGTACTTTGGCCACCTGATGCTGACTTATTGGAGAATACCCTGATGCTGGGAAAGATTGAGGGCAGGAGGAGAAGGTGGTGACAGAGGATGAGATGGTTGGACAGCATCACCGACTCAATGAATTTGAGTAAACTCTGGGAGATAGTGGAGGATGGAGGAGCCTGGGAAGCGCTGCAGCCATGGAGTCACAAAGAGTTGGACCACAACTCGGCAACTGAACAACAACCTATTAATACATTAGTACTGCCTTAAATGGTACTCACATTCATACATTGATAATGAAGAGCACCGATCTGACTGCTCTGTGATAGTCTAGTCTAATAGATGGTGCCAGGTACAGCCTGTAAGTGTGTGCATATATTTTGATAAGTTTAAAATTTTTAATAATAGATTTGTACATTATTTATGGTAGTAAATATGAAATATGCTAGTATCTACATATATTTTATGCATTTACAACATGCCTAATTTTTTTACTTTTTTAAATATTTCTAGTCCATACAATTTGTCTACAATTTTTTTTTAAATTGCTGCAAATTTCCAAAAAAGTTGTTCAATATATTTGTTAAAAATAAAGTTGAAAATAAAATTTAAAAAATATTGAAAACAAAATCGTGTATAAGTGGACTCATGAAGTTCAAACCTGTGTTGTCCAAGGGTCAGCTGTAATGTCCACTGGTTGCTGAGTGCCTCCACTCACTAATTTCAGTAGAAGACCATTTCCGTATTTTATCCCCACTTTTCACAACAGCATTGTAAGATGAGGATTCTCTCCATTTTATATATGGAAAAAAATCAAGGCTTGGGAAGCACTAAATGAATCTCGAAGTTTTGTTTCTTGGAAACCTTTCTCTTTGCTATTTTCTTTTTCACAGACAAGAGGGAAGAATGTAGCCTTGAGTAGAGTTGATAGTTACTCTAAGCAGTAATGAACTGAAGATAAGTAGAAAAGCTCCAAGAACTGGATTCTAATTATCTTTGACAATGCAGTAGTGTGTGACAGTGTACTTTAATAAACACCTGGCAGATTGGAGTTCAGGGAATGAATGAAAATATCCAAGATTAATGAGAGCAGACAGGGTAGCCGCAGGAGGGGCTCATTCATTCACTCCACCCCTCCTTACCCAAACCCCTATTTTAGCATGACAATATTGGGTCGATACAGTGTGAATTATTAAACACAAGCAGCTTTATTTTTAAGGGGAAGGAGGTTCTGGTGTTAGAACTGCAAAGGGGACTACAAGAAGCTTTGAAGTAGCTGCTGGGTTAAAAAAAAAGAAAAAAGCAATATTAGAGAACATGTCAAGGGAACCCTAAGGAAGCAAAGATTGGTTCTAAAATCCACTTTTTTTTTTTAAACTTCTGTCTGTAGTAATCATGTCTGGTTTGTAATCACAGACAATGGATTGAAAGTTATTATTTTTAGTTTATGCAGATTAGTTTAATTAATTAGTTTGTTTGTTTTTATTTTTTGGCCATGACGCAGGACATGTGGGATCTTAGTTCCTCAACCAGGGATCCAACCAGCACCCCCTGCAGTGGAATTTTGGTGTCTTAACCGCTGGACCACCAAGGAAGTCCCTAAAACCCACTCTTGATTAGCTGTCATTAAGGTTCCCAGAAATGAGGGGACATATCAATGAAAAACAAAACGATATAAAAAGCTTCATTTTCATTTCCTCCAACCATTCTGCTTGAAAAGACTGCAAAATTTGGCTAAATTTGTAAGTCTTATTTTGCTTTCCTTCTGTGTTTTTTCTCTCCCTTTCATAGTAGGAAAATGGACAGAGGGAGCTCAGATTATCCCAAGGTTTTCTCATAAAGCGATCAAGATTTAGTTGCTCGAAGTTTGGGGGTTTAAAAACAAAGGCTTCTTCACCAGTTCTGTGTGTGTGGCTGAAGGCTGCTAACCTATCAAGGGACCCACACAAGAAGCTTGCTAATTCGTCCATGAAAAGATTCGTCAACTAAACAGCTCACCACACATGAGCTGCCCTAGGTTTCAGAGCAAAGAACCCAAAACAAACATCAGCAGGGCCCCATGGATTTGGGTCCCAAAGATAAAAGGAAAAGACATTTACAAGGTGCCTGGATTACTTTATCTCCTCTCAGTCTGCTACCCACGGGGTTGACGCTCTGCAGCCAAGTAGCCAATGAAATTCCCAGCTGAGAGGAGTAAATCATTCACTGATCCCCCACTTCTTTTAACTTTTTGAACCATTTATTCACCCATTTATTCACTCACAGTGAGCTGACTGCCTGTGTCCCTCTAAGAGTTGGGTCTGAAGAAAGTGAACTAAAGTACAATGTCGTTGCTCTTGCTTTGAATATAAAAGAAATGCTTTGATGTAAGTGGCTGGGAAGTCCTTGGCAGGTGAGAATGAATAACCCAGGAACCCATAACATCGGAGGCCTATGCTTTCACCTACTTTAGCTCTATCACGTGTGCTGGAAACGCCTATTTATTTATCTGTTTCTCACTCAGCAGTCAGCTCCTTGAGATCTTGTAACCCAGCACCCAGCAGAGTTCTTGGCAAACAGTAGGAGCTTAGCAAATATTTGTTGAGTCAACTGAATGAGATTGGGTAGATTCCCATGATGTCAGCCATGAGGTAACTCAGCTCGGCAGCTCCTCTAGAATATTCTAGAAGGCGGCTGAGTACCTTGGGGGCAGGGACAGACGCTCATTCACTCCTGTGTCTGGCGCACAGTGTTTGCTTTGGGAATGAGTGGAGGTCTGTATTGCTCTTGGGGTGGAAGTCAGATAAACTTTTGGGATAGTCCCACTGCATCCTCAGCTTGGAAGGTCCCCCAGATCAGCACAGTGATGGCTGATGCCTGGCAGTTGCTGGAAATCTTCCCAAGGAAAACAAATGGGGGCCCTTTCAATAGGCTCGGTTTTTAAAATGCTGTTGTTGTTGTACAGTTGGTAAGTCGTGTCTATCTCTTTTGTGACTCCATGGACTGTAGCTGTCCATGGGATTTTGCAGGCACGAATAGTGGGGTAGCATACCATTTCCTTCTCCAGGGGATCTGCCTGACCCAGGGACTGAACTCACATCTCCAGCATTAGCAGACAGACTCGTTATCACTGGGAGCCACCAGGGAAGGCACTTCTAAGCTGCTAGCAACAGCTCAGTGAGTCAAGGAGGTGGCCTGGGGGGCACAAGACCAAGTTTGAGGACAGAAATAATATAGCAGAAGGAATGTCTTTACCAATGGCACCTTGGCGCAGGTGTAAGAAAACCACCAGGAAACTCATGTCCTACTGTTGATAACTGCAGAATAGGAAATGGATGGAACTAATGACAAGATGAAGAAGCAGTTTAATGGGGAAAAAGTGGTCCAAGGCTCCTGACTGTACCATGACTTTACCTTGCCTAAGATCATTTGTAAAAATAAATTCAACATGGATTTCAGAGTTAAACATGAAAAAACTAAAAACATAAAAGGATTATAAGAGAATGTAAGAAGAATACCTTTATCTGATCTATTGAAAGGGGAACCCTATATGTATATATTTGACACATGGGGCTTCCCAGGTGGCACAAGTGATAAACCTGCCTGCCCATGCAGGAGATGTAAGAAACATGGGTTCGATCCCTGTTTTGGGAAGATCCCCTGGAGTAGGAAATGGCAATCCACTCCAGTATTTTTGCTTGGAAAACTCCAGGGATAAAGGAGCTTGGTGGACTACAGTCCAGAGGGTGGCAAAGAGTTGGACATAGATTTAGCATGCCTGCAACGTGTGAGATCTTAGTTCTCCAACAAGGACCTGTGCCCCCTGTATTGGAAGCGTGGAGTCTCAACCACTGGACTGCCGGGAAGTCCCAACGGAAACTATTTTTAAAAAAGCGTCTTGTATATTCTATCTGAATCCACAGAGAAAGTTTTATTTCCTTCTTCAAGCCTTCATTTTCATATTTTAAGCGCTAACATATATGACTCTTGAGTTAGAAACTATAAAAACATGTGTTTAATGATTAAAACAAATGAAACCCGTACTTGTCCCACAATATCTCACACCAAGCAAAACTACAATCCCCTGCACCCCATTAGGTTAAATTTTTCTGTGCTTGCTATTAAATTTCCAACCTATATTCAAAAACTTGTATGAACATGTATATGGAGGATCAGGGAAGACTGAGAGATTCCACAGCACAATTCACCTCTGGTCCTGGGGTTCATGAAGGAATGATTTATAGTCTGAGATGCCCCCTCTCCTACTTCTACCAATGTCTGAGAACTTTTGTCTTGAAAGAAACTTCTCCTTTCCCTGGACCTAACACCTCTCTTCCATTTTACACTTGCTTCTTTCTCACTTAGCAAAACATCTTCAACTTCTCACAGTGCATTCCAGCTGCCTGTATCCACAGCCCCGTGTCCAGTTTGGCACAAATACACATAATAAGCTTCACCTACATTTGCTGTGCCTGGAGCATCTATTGTGCTTTATCCCTTCAGATTGTTCTGTCTGCCTAGATTTTCATTTTTCCTCTTTTCTACCTAACAAACCCCACTTATTCTTCAAGAACCAATGTAAATGTGATTTCGTGTGTTAGCAAGCCTTTCCTAATGCCTCTGTGCCAGGGCATCTCCCTTCCCCACAGCTCTCACAACGGTGGACCTCACACCCACTGTCTTGCTCATTAACTATGTGTGGGTTTAAGCCCCTGACTCAGTCACAGGCGCCTTGAGGCCAGCAACCATGCTTTTGTGTGAGTGTGTGTGTGTGTGTGTGTGTGTGTGTGTGTGTGTTAGTCGGTCAGTCATGTCCAATTCTTTGCGACTTCATGGACTGTAGTCTGCCAGCCCATCTATCCATGGAATTCTCCAGGCAAGATTACTCGAGTGGGTTGCCATTTCCTTTTCCAGGGGATCTTCCCAGCCCAGGGATCAAACTTGGCTCCCTTGCATTTCAGGCAAATTCTTTTATCTTCTGAGCCACCAGGGAAGCCCAGAAAGCATGCTTAGTTCCAATTCAGCTTTGTATCCCCAAAACCTTGCATGGTGCTTGAAATAGAGTTGATGCTCATTTTTATGTTGAATGAATGCTTGAATGAATGAATGACACTGTGAATGTTGCTACATTTCTCTATCAAATAGCCTCTAATCCCTTGAGACATAGTATCACCCTTTGCAACTTGGCCTCTGAGAGAAAGAATTCCCACTTAAGACACATTTGTTTTATGTCTCATTTTCCAACTTACATACTGGAACCTGAAGCACAGTTCAGATCAATAGGTAACTTTTATGGAGGGTTGTCCTGGGTCAGATGCTGTGCCAAGTACAAGTCATCTGTTATCTCAGATTCAACGTTCATAATATCCCTGTTATATTATATATATATATATATTATTATTATAATTAGGAAGCCTAAGGGAAGTTCAGTCATTTGCCATGGCTCACAGAACTACCCTGGTGGCTCAATGGTAAAGAGTCTGCCTGCCAATGCAGGAGACCTGAGTTTGATCCCTGGGTCAGGAAGATCCCCCTGGAAAAGGGAAGGGCTCCACACTCCAGTATTCTTGCCTGGAGAAACCCATGGACAGAGGAGCCGGGAGGATGGTCGCAAAGAGTTGAACAAGACTGAGTAGCTAACACTTTTCAGGCTTCACTTTCACAGAACTAGTAAATAGAGAAGGATGTAGTCAAGGCCCTGTAGATTCCCAAGCCCTTGTTCTCTAGACCCTGTTATCTCATGATGGTAGAAATTTGATAAGAACAAGGGGTTCACTTATCAAAGCGAACAGTGTGTATGTTTTTTTATCAGAGTCCCTCCAGGCTTCTTAAAATACTGCAGTCACAATGAAAACACCGGTCCTCTGGGCTTCCAGGGTTTCCTTTAGGTGGACTGATTAACCGAGCGTCTCGAGGCCTGGAGAGAGATCAGAGGAGAAACCACGAGCCGATGCCAATCCCGCCCCAGCTTTCCTGCCCGCAGAAGCAAAGGCGATCCGTCTTCTTGTGCAGAGGGCTGAGGGATTTTGCTTTTTCTCAGCAGCCCAGATTTCCCAGCTGTCCTAATTTCAGAGGCCAATCTTTCAGTCTTCACTGCTTTCAAAAGTTCCTTATTTGTGTGTTTCTCCCCGTTTTGCTTCTTTGGGCTGGAGTGAGGAAAGAGCACTTCCACTCTTCCCGAAAGAGTCCTTCAGGGCAGAGCCTGGCTGAGGACTCACCGGATCTCACATACCTGCTGACAAACAAGCAAGCAAAGGAGGAGATTCTACTAGCAATCTGTAAGGCAAGAGCGAACAGAGAAGTAGCTGGAAGTCAAGAAATCACTGGAAACTGCTTCTGCATTCACGCAGCCCTGCTGGCCTTAAACCTGGGGGGCATCTAGAAACAGTCCTTGAAGCTTTTACAAGCAACCACATTTCACCTGCTTAGCATAAGGCCACAGAGATGGTTCTAAACCCAGCAGGGAAGAACGAAGGGCTTGTCTCTGGGCCTTTATCCCATGCCCATCACCTTGGCGGTGTTGTGGGGTCAGTTGTCACCTGATAAGGGCTTTTCCTTGTCATTTTCCTAGAAGGAAAATTGACCTTTCGACAGGTGAAGTGGAGAATCTTCCAGTACTAACTTAACGTTGAATGTTTATTTCCTCTTGTGTAGTTCTGGTTCATGTATTTTTCTCTTTCCAATTAGAATTGATGAGTTGGTGAAGCAACCCCTTAATGAGGCCTTTTTCATTCTAGACACTGTTGTATGTAAACTCCCGCCACCCATGCCCGCTATACCAGCCACCTCCACTCAGGTAGCTCCCAGTTTGAGTCAGACAACACCTAGAGATTCATGGACCATTCAAGCTCAAAGCAACGTTGCAGAACCACAACATTAATAATAATAATAACAGCTAACACTTATTGATGCTTTCTATGGGTCAAGACTTTTGCTGAATGTTTATATTTTATAATTTGGTTGAAATCTCAAATAGCGTGTTAAAAACGTTCCCAAGCCCATTCTTGCCGCCCATTTGAGTCATGGTCATCCCTTCTCATCCAGTCCTGCCCTTGCAATTTAACAGAAGCCTGGAGGCATTGGGTGACTGTCTGGAGCCCCCCAGAAGTTACTGGTTGCATCAGTTCTTTTGATAACTGACCAACTGAAGCCCATAAGCCTCGGAGACTTAAAGCAGTGAAGGTGTATGTTCAGAATAATGATCTTACAGTTGACAGAGGCTGAGAAACTTTCTGACTCCTGTAGGAATCAGAGCATCTAGGGAGTTCTTACAAAATCGTGGATGTGTGGGACACAGATTTGCAAAGCTGATAACACCAGGAACCCCAATATCTATTCACGGACACTGATGTTGACTCAATCATAGAGAAAAAAGTCAATAACCAGGGCATCCTAATTTTTCCTCTTACAGTTCTCTCCAACTCTGCCTTCAGCCCTAGTGTCCTAGAAACATTTTTTCCTTTGCTCTCTGTTCTTACTCCACATACATAAAGGAAATTCGGTCTCTGCTTGCATCTGCTTTTTGTGATGGAAAATAGGGAAGAGAGAGAGAGGGAGAAATTGATACAGAAATTGAGAGAAACCCAAAGGGGTAAGAAAGGAAAGGAGGAGCCAAAAAAGCTAGGGTCAGAGGACGCCATGTCTGGGGAAGGCAGGTTAGTGACTTGTGAGTGGGGACTCAAAACACAAGAGGTTCCTGAGAAGTAGGTGTGAAGGGAGCTGGAAGGAAGCAGACAAGAGCAGAAGGATTTCTGGGGGTTGTGAATTAGATTTCCCTCCCTAAATGTGCCTCAAGGGACACAGTAATGATTGTAATTACTTTTACTTTTTCTTTTTTTTTTTTTTTTGATGGCTACACAAGGCTTCTCTGAATAGGATACCAGGTCAGGAATAGGTTCTGTGGAGTCGTTTATCAGATGCGTTGCACAATCATTTTACAAGCATTTACTGAAGACCTATTTTGTTCCAGTGATGCAAAGATAAACAAGGTAAGAGCTTTCCTTTGTTTATAAGACTCTTATAAACAGGTGTCTACCCTCCTGCCAGGAATGATTGAGTGACCTTTGCCCTTCCTGGCTGTTTGCCCTGCGGGTCTGCACCCAGTTAGAAACAAAACGAAATACCTTCAAGGTCTCTGACCTGGGAGGGGTGGACCCGCAAGGCCAAAGTGAATTGAAAGATAATTCAAAGCGTTTATTTGACAAAATGAGGAGACAGAAGCTCAGAGGAGGAGTTGGCTCGCACAGAATCCCGGTGCAACAGGACCCAACAGGCATTAGAGAAACCTCACCATCTTCATCCTCTCACAGTGAGCCTCTCGGGCATAACGGGGCAGAGCTGGGGACTACTGAATCACATCATCACATCTCACCATTGATCCTGCGCCTGCCACAGCTCAGTAGACAAGAGCTGTCGGGGATTTTGAGTGGACTGGTGGCTGGAGCCCTTGCGTGTTGTCATAGTGAAGGTCTGTGATGCAAGACACAGCCTCACCTGGAGGGCTGGCTCAAGCCCTATCTCCCCTGAGATTCCAGCACCGGCGCCAAGCAGGGCTGAGGACTCTGGTCCCTCAGTGACATCTGAGGGATGTCTTTTGTTGAGAAGAGAGGGGCAGAGGGCTACGGAAACCCTGCTCTTTTCTGGGGCATGCTGGCCTCCCACCTCTCTCTCTGGCCTCCTCCATGGGAAATCCTCTCATTGGTGAGAAGGGACAACTGGCAAGATCAGAGCTCATCCGGAGCGGCCGTTCACTCTGGTGATGCGTCAGCTGTTTGGGTTTGTCCAGGTGGAGAAAGAAAGTTCTGCTTGAGGCGCCACCCAAATGTCGCAGGTGGAGCTGGGGGGCTGGGCAGGGGATGTGCCCTCACCTGGCCACCTGTCAGCTGACCCACCCGTCAGAAGACACCTTCCCCGGGGTGATCCTGCTCAGAGATCTTGATCTTTCTGGGTCAGCTCAGCGGTGAGCCTGACCCCCTGTGGGGCAGCTCAGTGGGCGGAATGGCCATCAGGTCAGAGGACGGATCGGGGTCGGGGAGACTTCATCCTCCAGTGAGTCCTCGGACTGTGGGTCTGCCAACGCCTGGGCCCTGCACTGGGAGGGCAGGGACTTTTTCTTCCTCACTTTCTCTTAGACACCAGGCGCCCATCCTGTGAATCAGGCTGTCATCCTGGAGGCTTTGCGGCGGGGGGCTGACCCTGGACATCCCACCATGGGCCAGCATGAATGGCTGTGACCCCAGCCTTCCCCCCTCCTCTGCCAGAAATGCAGGCCGTGCCGTGAGTCTCCCGTGTGATCTCAAATAAGTCACTCGTCTTCTCTGGCCCCCAGCTTCCCTGTCTCTCAGTAATTGTCTCAGTCTGGCCGTCATAGACCATATGTTTTCCAAAATGTGGTTTGTGCCACCCTCTGCCTTGTTCTAGATCAGAATTCCTGGGAACACATTTAAAATATCTGTTCCTAGATCCCCTTTGATGTACTGATGCTGGGGTGGGCCCAAGAATCTCAACTGTGGACCAGCCCTCGCCCAAGGTAATATTTTAATGCAGTTTGCTCCCTTGGGCTGCTCTCAGGAAGGAAAATGTGTGTTCACTCACTCAATCATCCCACATTAATTATGCATCTGGGTGGCAGGCCCTGGGCTGGATGCTTCAGTTCAGTTCAGTTCAGTCTCTCAGTCGTGTTCAACTCTTTGTGACCCCATGGACTGCAGCACGCCAGGCCTCCCTGTCCAGCACCAACTCCCGGAGTTTTCTCAAACTCATGTCCATTGAGTCGGTGATGCCATCCAACTATCTCATCCTTTGTCGTCCTCTTCTCTTCCTGCCCTCAATCTTTCCCAGCATCTGGGTCTTTTCAAAAGAGTCAGTTCTTCGCATCAGGTGGCCAAAGTATTGGAGTTTCAGCTTCAGCCATCAGTCCTTCCAATGAATATTCAGAGCAGATTTCCTTTAGGATGGACTGGTTGGATCTCCTTATAGTCCAAGGGACTCTCAAGAGTCTTCTCTGACACCACATTTCAAAAGCATCAATTGTTTGGCACTCAGCTTTCTTTATAGTCCAACTTTCACATCCATACGTGATCACTGGAAAAACCATAGCTTTGACTGGACAGACCACCGAAATGGATGAGCCCCATGAGCTGGGTGGGGGATGGGCACCTGAGGCTGAGGAAGGGGCTGCTGGTGAGGTGAGAGGGGAGGGGGTTCTGGGAAGAGGTGACAGCATCCTCTTTGTGACGGGGAGTGGTGAAAAGAGAAGTTCAGAAAACAGCTAGACCATGAATTGTCTAAGGAGTTTGAACTGTACCCCGAAGCTGCAAGTCCTGTTTGTTTGCTTATGTATAGGAGGAACAAATGACCTTTGCATTTTATTTCCCTCCCATTTTAACCTAAGGAAGCACACAGGCATTTCTGCCAGCCTGGTCCCCACCCCACAGTGAGAATGGTTGGATGCTCTGGAGTGTCACTTTCATCACTGTTTCTCTTCCAGTAATGAGGAAGTCCAGACGCAGGTTCTTCGAGCTCCAGCTGCGTATCTGAGTCCCTATTGTCCACAGTCCTACCAGGCAGAGACTCTCAAACATCTTGCCACTTCTAGTGACTTCTGTGCTGACTTCGTCAATAACTGTTCCACCAGTTTAACCAGCTGTAGTGAGGCTTCCCTGGTGGCTCAGTGGCAAAGAATCCACCTGCCAAGGCAGGAGGGGCATGAGACGCAGATTCGATCCCTGGGTCAGGAAGATCCCTGGAGTAGAGGATGGCAGCCCACTCCAGTGTCCTTGCTTGGACAGAAGAGCTGGCAGGCTACAGCTGATGGGGTCAGAAAGAGTCAGTCATGACTTAGCAACGGAACATGAGCAGGAAGGTCCAGGTGTGTCTCAGCCATCCTGAGGGGCTTTGCCCAGTGACCTGCACCACACCACAGAGGGCTGGAAGAAGAATGTTTCTAAAAAGCCATTGCCGTTAAATCCTTGCTCTCTACACCACTAGGATGTATCCAGTTATTCAGTCCTTTATTTGGAATCTGACCGCAGAGACATACTTTATCTTCTTGGTCCCCAAAATCACTGTGGATAGTGACTGCAGCCATGGAAATTAAAAGATGCTTGCTCCTTGAAAGGAAAGTTATGACAAACCTAGACAGCATTTTTAAAAAGCAGAGACATCACTTTGCTGACAAAGGTCTATGTAGTCAAAGCTATACTTTTTCCAGTGGTCATGAACGGATGTGAGAGTTGGACCATAAAGAAGGCTGACCATAAAGAATTGATGCTTTTGAATTGTGGTGCTGGAGAAGACTCTTGAGAGTCCATTTGACAGCAAGGAGATCAAAACAGTAAATCCTAAAGGAAATCAACCTTGAATATTCACTGGAAGGATTGATATTGAAGATGAAGCTGAACCTCCAATACTTTGGCTAACTGATGTGAAAAGCTGACTCATTAGAGAAGCCCCTGGTGCTGGGAAAGATTGAGGACAGGAGGAGAAGGGGGCTACAGAGAAGGACATGGCTGGTTAGCATCACTGACTTAATGGACATGAGTTTGAGCAAACTCCGGGAGATAGTGAAGGACAGGGAAGCCTGGCATGCTGCAGGCCATGAGGTCACAAACAGTTGAACACAACTTAGCGAGTGAACAACAACAACCACTTCTGTAAACACAACTGTGACAAGCCTGGCATTTTCCCATTTTCAGCCCAGGGCAGATAGAAGGAACAGGGGAAAGCGAGAAGACCCACTTCACTTCACATAGGCAGGAAGGAGAGTTCAAAAGGCACGGCCACCTGTCACCTCCACAGAGGACAGAGACATAAGGTCTCCTACCCAACCTGAGCCCTGGGGGCTCTTCTGTCCAGCAGAGCAAACATTTTCATGGAAACAACCATTTTCATAGTCATCGTGTAAAGACTACTCGTGTTTGCTGTGTTCTGTTTCATAAGGGAGGGCCAGGTACGGTAGACTTCAGAAAAAATTCCATGAAAATGCTTCCACCAAATGGTTAGAAAGGATTCCTTTACCCCTTTTTGCGCTCAGGGCTAGTGAAGATCAGTGGGGCTAACTCAAGGGTCTTTCCTGATGCTGCAAGAACACCGGGAAGACATCACTTCCTCCCTGTCCCCTCAGGGCCACTGGGAACAATTGCGTCTCCGGATTACCTGCCTGGCAGCCCCGGTTCTTAAATCAAGAGACCAGTGAATCCCATACACGTTAGCATCCAGCAAGAGACTGCTCTGCCCACAGTCAGTAAAGCTTTGGGTAGGTGGGATATTGGTGGAGGTGAAATTCTGGCCCCCTCAAGGCTGAGTGAAGCTGGGATTCTTGGTTGACAGCCTCTAAGCTTGAAAAGCATGGCTGGAGCAGGGCTGTTAAAAACCAGCAACGTGGGGACTTCCCTGGTGATCCAGCGGCTAAGACTGCTCTCCCAGTGTAGAGGGCCTGGGTCTGATCCCTGGTCAGAGAGCTAGATCCCACGTTCTGCAACTAAGACCTGGCTCAGCCAAATAAATAAACAGGTAAATATTACTTCGAAAAACCCAACAGAAACTCTCTAGAAGCTATTATTAGTCCTTGGTTAATACTTTATGCTCCCCCCAAACTCTCAAATTCTACTCTCTTCACAAATTCTATACAATATATAAAATGCTTTAAAGTTTTTTTTTAATTGAAGTTTAGTTGATTCACAACGTTGTGTTAGTTTCTGGTGTACAGCAAAGTGACTCCGTTTTATATCAGTTCAGGTCAGTCGCTCAGTCGTGTCCAGCTCTTTGTGACCCCATGAATCGCAGCATGCCAGGCCTCCCTGTCCATCACCAACTTCCAGAGTTCACTCAAACTCATGTCCATCGAGTCAGTGATGCCATCCAGACATCTCATCTTCTGTCGTCCCCTTCTCCTCCTGCCCCCAATCCCTCCCAGCATCAGAGTCTTTTCCAATGAGTCAACCCTTCGCATGAGGTGGCTGAAGTATTGGAGTTTCCACCTCAGCATCAGTCCTTCCAATGAACACCCGGTTATACACACACACACACACCCATATATGTATTCTTTTTTATATTCTTTTCCATTCTGGTTTATTACCAGGATAGGATATTGAATATAGTTCCCTGTGCTATTCAGTAGGACCTTATTGTTTATCTATTGTATTTACAGTAGTTTGTATCTGCTGATCTCAAAGTCCTAATGTATACCTCCCCTTCCCCCTTTCTCCTTTGGCAACTATAAGTTGTTTTCTATGTTTATGAGTCTACTGTTTTGTAAATAAGTTCATTTGTATCATATACAAAATCCTTTCGAATATATTACCTCTGTTGCTAAAAACCTCTGCCTTCTTATTTGCATTCTAATTAAAAAAAAAAAAAAAACCCAGCCAGGGAAGGGCAAGACTGCGCTTCTGTTAATCAAAAACATGAAAGGGAACCCTCTTCACTGCATAACTTGTGTTTTTTCCTGAAGTCTCCTTATGATAAAAAATTAGCAAAATCAAAAGGGGAAAATAAAAATGTTATTTCTTTTCCTGTGTTTCCCAGCACTGTTTAAGTCCTTCAGTGTTGCTTCTTACAAATGACTGACTTGCAGAGGCCCGAATTCCGCTGTTGGCTCAAGTCTGGGTTTCGGTTTTGTTTTGTCCATTGACACTCCCTGTTTCTTGAGCTTCGTTTTGAATTGAGTCATGGCGAGAAGCACCAGGGCCAGGAATCGAGAGCCATGCTCAGACCACTGGGCATCTTCAGGCTTTTCTTCCTTCACTCCGACATGACTTCCACACAGGGTGGTGAGTGGCTAGCGAGAGACCCCATGTGAAAACACTTTTTTTTTTTTTTTTAAGCAAGACCCTCTCTAGCACACAGAGCCTTTATTATCTGGGCTTGCAATGAATTGCAACTCACAGAAGTAGAACCTGCCCTTCCTTTCCTGGAGGACCTAGAATTAAACCACCAACCCAGAAAACACAGAGGTTATCTGTGCATCTTTTGGATATATATCGAGTTCCATGCTTCTTACCATTTGCTGCAAACTTGGCTCCCTGGTGAAACAGGTACAATGGTAGAGTCCTTGGATGTATTGCCTTAGACACTCAACCCTGGGTGTTTGTCAGAAGCAGGTTTAAGGAGAGTATCAGGAAAGTCCACCTATAGCTGTTTGACACCTGGAAAGCTCTCTGGGTGTGCCTATTCTGATTTCGTTGTGATTGCAAAAGGCCTGTGAGACACCCAGCTGTTTCTAGTTGGGGATTCCGTGGGCATTGTTGCAATCAGCCCCGTGGTGTGGAAAGACATGGTTGGTCAGGGTTCTCGTCTGTGCAAAATTTCAGTTGCTAACATAATTTTGATGGAAGAGAGACATCTCTCCATCTGCGTGAGTCTGACATACGAGTTCCACTTTCCTGGCGTTCACACCCTTGAGTCTCTGGATTTGGGTGGCTCTTCCCTCCGTCCTTATTTGTCTTTCTCTCATCTCCTTTGCCAGCCCCCCAGCTGGCTCCTTGTTGTTGACCGGAGCTGAGGATGTGTTTGGCTTTTCACTGCTTGTAACTAATTATTAACTCTGCCTTTAGGTTAGCAGCGCTGCAGGGGGCTTTGAGATGCTGAGGTCTGATAAGACCTTCTGAGGCTGCTCTCCCAGGTGCTCCCAGGAGCTGAGATGGCACCGTGGCCCCACAGTGAGCCTGACCCATTTTCCTGCAGAGGAAATGTTCTGCTGATGGGCCTGGTAGGGGTGCAGGGAGAGCACCCTGATCTGACACCAGGAACCTCACACAGCCAAAATCTTTGCGGCAACAAGGTTGGGGTTTCACATAGAGCCGTCCTGTTGGGTGAAAAGAAGCAGCCTGTTCATGCCTGTTGGGATGCCTCCTCCAGGCTGCCCGAGGATAACCTGCCACGTGTTGTGCAACCTGCTCACTGCGGAGAGTTGAGGGAAGGGCAATTCTGAAGATGCATCCAGAGTCGGGCTGCTGGGACTCTGTACTGGAGTTCTGGTGGGGCAGACGCAACGTGGACTCTGGGAAGCAAGGAGAGGGGTTGGGGAGTCAAAGAGGGGAGATGTGGACAGGAACCCCTGGCCCCACTTTGGGCTCTGAGTAGTGAGGACTCTGCACATGGGCAACCCAGGGTGAGATATATATATAAATGGGTTGTGTTAAGAATAGATTGGTCCAGAAGTACTTCTCCAGGGAAGAGGCAGAGAGAGCTTGAACTAAGGTAACAGCAGAGCACAGGGAGACAAGAGAATAGCTGTGGATGATGCCAGGGAGGTCAGTCTGCTCGACCCTGGTGACTCCAAGCAGGGTCTTGGGACCCGTGGCCTCAGCATCACTTGGGGATCATGAAAGAGGTAAATCTGCCAAGCATCCTAGCTCTGCTGAATCAGACTCTGCATCTTGACATGACCCCGAAGTAATCCATGTGCTCCCTCTGAAATTTCAAAAGCACTGCATTAAGGCTGCCTGCCTGGCAGGGTGCAATGAGAAATGACTATATGATGACTTTGACCTTGTGTTCAGGCATCACAACGGCTCAGTGGCTAAGGTGAGTGCTTCCTGATGCCACAACATCCATCCAAATGAGCTGGCGGTAATGACATGCTCTATTTTTAAAGTCCTGTCTGCAAGGCGGGAGACCCGGTTTCTTTCCCTGGGTCAGGAAGATCCCCTGGAGAAGGGAATGGCAACCCACTTCAGTGTTCTTGCCTGGAGAATTCCATGGACAGTCTACAGTCAGGCTACAGTCCATGGGACTGCAAAGAGTTGGACACAACGGAACAACTAACATTTGCTTCTCATTACACTCTCCTTTTCTCTGTTGGTTCAGATTTCCTCAAGAATCAAGAACCATTTTCCCTGACTTCAGGTGTCTACTGAACTGGTCCGTTGTACGTTTCAGTTCAGTTCAGTTCAGTCGCTCAGTCGTGTCCAACTCTTTGCGACCCCATGAATCGCAGCACGCCAGGCCTCCCTGTCCATCACCAACTCCCGGGGTTCACTCAGACTCACGTCCATCGAGTCGGTGATGCCATCCAGCCATCTCATCCTCTGTCGTCCCCTTCTCCTCCTGCCCCCAATCCTTCCCAGCATCACAGTCTTTTCCAATGAGTCAACTCTTCGCATGAGGTGGCCAAAGTACTGGAGTTTCAGCTTTAGCATCATTCCTTCCAAAGAAATCCCAAGGCTGATCTCCTTCAGAATGGACTGGTTGGATCTTCTTGCAGTCCAAGGGACTCTCAAGAGTCTTCTCCAACACCACAGTTCAAAAGCATCAATTCTTCGGCGCTCAGCCTTCTTCACCGTCCAACTCTCACATCCATACATGACTACTGGAAAAACCATAGCTTTGACTAGACGGACCTTAGTTGGCAAAGTAATGTCTCTGATATTGTCCCTTTCAGGCCTAGGCTAATCTTGTCTTTCTTTTTATCTCCTCTATGACACTTTCTTATCTGATGTTTTATTCTCTCAGGGTTTGCTAATTTAAGCCAAAATGCTGGTGGCAAATAATACTCAGATAGTTTACTCCTTCCAAAAACATTTCCATATTAACTGAACCTTAATTTATAGTCATCAGAGATGAGACCATTTCAAGCATCAAGTTGATGAGGAAACACTTGGAAGCACAGGGGTCTTAAGATGCCTTAAACTAGACAACATCATCTCCTGTTGCCCCTTTACACGTACCTTGTGCTCCTGGAATTCTTGATCTTGTGGGACTCTGTTCATTCATACTTGGAATGCCATGCCCGGCTTCCCTGCCACTTCCAGGCTGAGGTAGTTGCCCTCACCTGTGTGGTCTCTTTGCGCTCTCCCTCCACCCCAGCCTGCCAGCACCTTACACTCTCATTGTTGATTTACAAGTCCCTCCCACACTTAATTCTGTGTCTTTTCATCTTTACACCCTCACAGCATGAATAGAGTGCCTTGCTCATACTGGAGGCACGATAAATATTTGTTAAATGAGTCAATGAAAGAATGTGTGACTGTGGCTGGTCTGGGCTGTTGGATGGGTTCTGGAACTTAAACAGTAGTGTGTTCAGCAGTTTGGGATCAGAACCCCTGAATGGATGCTCAGGTCAGGAGCTACTCTGTCTTCTGAACGGGTTTTGAGTTTCTCTGAATTTCCTCTTAATACCCTAATGGGACATTCTGACCAAGTGTAAGCTAAGAACATTTAACGTTTAATGTCCCCACCTTAACTTTATGGGTAAGCATTGAACCTTACTGCACAGAGTTATTTGCAAGAAACTTGAATAACACAGACTGTAAAGTGGGTTTGGTCACTTATTTTCACTTTTATGGATGTTTTATTCATAGTCGCAGAGGTATTTTTACTAGGCTTTTACTTTTTGAACACTTAGCACCCAAGGAACAATAGACTTGCCCTTACCAGAAGTCCGCTCTGCCACTCTGTTTACTGAGGGATTCCTGGACGTAACTGATGCAATGTCTAACTCCCCTCAAATTCCACGACAATAAAGGAATGTCACAAATACCAAAGTGAGAAAATACTTTTGTTGTAGCTTCAGCTTGGAGGACATTTCTCCCCACCTTAACTTCAATAATCTTCTTACAAAAGGAGGAAACAAAGACAGCTCCCTGGAGACAAAGAATAATGGAGTCTGGGGGCACGTGAATGGACACATGTGTTTTATCGTTGTTTTTGTTCTCAATGATCCTCTGTTGTTGCAAACAGAAACTATAATTTATCCTGATTGGCAAGTGAGCCTTTTGATTGATCTTTTAATTCTCCTCTACTAATGATTCTCTGAACATAGACTACTGATTACTTTTCCTTGTCCTTCCTCCTCCATGAAAACACCTCTGAAATTTAGTTCTCACTCTTTAAACTCTTAATCCACACACTAGCCATCTCTTTTCTTTATTTTGGCTCTCCGTTTTCCTATAACTCCACCTAATGTTAACATTAGGTTTACACAGGGTCACACAAGGGTCTTTTCTAGGCATCACTGCATATGTATTGTGTAAGCACATTGAGAGTATCAGCGCTGAAAATGAACCCAAACTTTCTTTTTAGCTCTTTCTTTCCCAAGCCGTGAAAGCATTGCCTAGCTTACTAGAAATCATCAGTGAGCCGCTCATGGGCATCAAGGTCATGTTTCTTGCTCACCAGCAGGACTGTGGGGATCCCTTGTGCACCATTGTGGAGAAATGTCCTGATTTCATGCCCTGATCATTAGAAGTTGATTGACTTGCACACAGTCAAGACTGACATAATCTGAAGATGGAAAGGGAGCTGGAAATGGTGCTCACTGAAAGGAGAGAGGCACAGAAGACCTACTTTGCCTCTTTCACAATATTTCTTGGCTCTAATCCCAACTTCAGTTATAACTTAAGAGGCTTCACGAATATTCTCTGGTGTCTGCTTTAGTTTTGCCAATTCCTACAACAAATGTTATTTCAGCTGTAACAGAATTTTGACCAAATGGAATCTGAGATTGACTTGTACAAGGCAAAATATGCCTGAAATGATGAATATTTTTCCACATTTCCATGTTGCATATCTTGAGTTAAAATGCTAGATTCTTAACTTATCATGAATCTGGGCTACCACTGCCATTTAGCAAATGCAGTTGGTCACAGTAGCTTGCAAAGATGTGGGTTTCTGGCTATGGTACAGTCATGGCCAAGCAACAGTCCCAATTTCATTGCATGAGCCATTTATTATGGAATAGCCAAAAAGGAAGAGGAAAGAAAGAAGAAAGGAAAACTGAAGGAGAGAAAGAGAAAGGAAGGAAGAAATGCTATGACCAAATTTAAAATGCATTAGTCCCATGTTAGTCACAAAGGACTTTTTAAAAAACATTGTGCCGGAATGGACACAAAAATAAATTGGGAGTCCTTAATTTTGTGTTAAACGCCCACCCCCCACCCCCGGGGGGGAAAAAAAAAAAAAAAAAAAAAACAGAAAACAAAAAGCAGGGGCAAACAGCATTTAAAATCCTGTATGGCAAAGAATATTATTCTGTGCTGTTTTGCTTATTTTCTTTCCTTTCCTTTTTTTAAATGTGTGTGTTTGTTTTTTACTGTCTAGAAGATGACAGCTTATAGAGTTCAGTGACATAAATTACCTGAACAATTTCCTGGAGGAATTCCTGGCAAAAAAAAAAAAAAGGTCACCTAGCTCCAACATTCCCTGCTTTGCTGCCACAAGAGCCCTATGTGCCTCCAGATTCTGGAGGGTATTGTTGTTGTTGTTGTTGTTGTTGTTGTTGTTGTTTTCGAAGCTGCAGTCAAGTGCTGAGACTCCCAAGAGGTAGAAGGTATGCTCCCACTGTCTAAGAAGGATTATGTTAGACTTTGTTATTTCCTCTTCAGTACTGCTATTTTGCCTCTAGTATTTGACAATGTAGGGAAAAGAGATCATCAGTGATGACCCTGGGCAATTATGAAATAACAGCTGTCCACAGCATGGCTAGATTTTGTAAGTTCTACCATGTATCACTTCCCATCCGGAAGATTCTGTTCTGATTGTGTTTATCTTTGCTGTCATATCAACACTAAGATGTAAACCTAGTTATTAATTGTCTGGCACCTTTTAAAGAGGCACAATCATCTCACTGTCTAGCTTTTGCTGCTATTAAGGGCTGATGCCCAGATGTGGGAGGTTCTCAAGCAGGTTCTCGCTGATTGAGTCCAAATCAGGGATGTTCAAATGTTTGCAGACAAGGGCTCAGTCAGACCTGCAGACTGCAGACACCACTTTACCTGATCGGAAAGGGGTGGCCCCACCAGTTTCTCCAGGTTTGTGCTAATTATCTCTTTCATATTTCTCCTGGAGGCCCTAGGTATACATTGAAATGTGTCTAGAGGCTAAGAAGTGTGGGGAAACTCAACTTTAGGCAGTGGTGAGGCCTCACTGATTCAAAATATCTCAGAGCAGAGAAGGGAGTGGGCTTGCTCTCCTTTCTCCCTCTCTGAGGCCCACTTGTTTCAAAGGTGACTTGGTGTTGTCCAAATGCGTCCACGTGGAATGAATGCATGCATGCTCAGTTGTGTCTGACTCTTTATGACCCCATGGACTGTGGCCCGCCGGGGTTCTCTGTCCATGGAGTTTCCCAAGCAAAACTACTGGAGGGGGTTGCCATTTCCTACTCCAGGGCATCTTTCCAACCCAGGGAACAAATCTGCATCTCCTGCATCTCCTTCATTTGCACTCGAATCCTCTACCCCTGAGCCACCTGCTTTGGTCCAAATACCAGATGGAAAATGTGCTGAGCATCAAAAAGAACAGCAAGGTAAAACCATCAGTTTTTCCTACAGGTGGTCACCAAGTCTCAGGTTTCCTGTTTGTGTGACTAATAGCAGTATCCACAGTAGGATTTTTGAACTTGATCCCCATCACCTTCTAAAAAATGCCATGGGTCAGCTCTAGTTCATAATGGTTACTACTAACCACCCCAAAGGTTCCCGTCTGAATGGTGGAAGCCACTCCTCATCACTTTACTTGCATTCAGCCTTCTCTCCGCCGTCCTGTGACAGCCAGAGCAAGCTTGTGGAAAGGCTGTCTGCAGTGTGTCCGGTGACAGGAGAAAGAATCCAGACTCTCACCTTACACCTTCACTGGTTTCATTTTTACCTCTCTCCTTCCTCTCTAATTTCTCCTCAACACAGTCTTTCTGTTTTCAACTCACGTTCTGTACTTCACAAGACTAGCTGGAGGTCTGCCCTTAAGGCTTGCTAGAACTTTCCACCCACCTGGATTCTCTACTTCTTCTCTGCTCTCTCTGTGGCTCTCAAGACCCAAACTCCTCATGTAGGATACCACTCTTGTAAATTAGGCCCCTACTTTGATTACTTCTTACTTTCTGTCCCTTGTAAGTTGTTAGCCTATTGAAATTTGAGCCTGAACATCAGTGCAGTGGTTCTGGACTCTGGCTGAACTCTAGAACCGCACCAGTGCGTGGACCCCACCCTCAGAGATTCTGACACAGTCGGTCTGGGATGGGACCCTGTATCATTTATTTTGTGTGCCTCAGGTGGTTTTTTAAGCTGTGGCAAGAATTCAGAATTCCCCAGCGAGTCCTATGCCCTCTTGTTAGACTTAAGGAAGTGGAATTTCACGAAACTGAAGCGATTTGCCTAAGGCAGTGTTTCGGGGAGCACTTCCCGCTTCCTGGGGGTCCCTGTGCAGTGTACCGGTACCTGGGAAGGACCGCTGGCCCAAGGTTACAGCGGAGTGAGTGATCAGAGACAGGAATTGAATCCAAGTGTCTTGATTCCTAACCTCCAGTTTGTTCCACTTCACCTCCCCCAGATGGAGACATCGTTATTGGCAAAAGCTTTTGAAATCAAAATTGCAGCAGTTGCTTTAATCTCAGTTTGGGCTCATTAAAACAACCCCGCTGACTGGAAACACTAGAAAGAATCTGGGAGGGTGGCATTTACTCTTGAAAACTTTTCTTGTTATGAGTAAACAAGCAAGCCCTCTCAGGTTTTTTTTCTTCATTTCCCTCCTCGCCAGCCTGTCCCCATCCCCCCACTGATAAAATCTGTCTGTTGGGTTAATAGTTTTGACTTAAACTTTGTGGCATCATTGTGCACACTTCCACATTAAATTATTAAAAAAATTTTTTGGACTGAGATATGGTTGCTTTATAATGTTGAGTTAATTTCTGCTGTACAGCAGAGTGATTCAGCTATGGGTATATGTATATCCTCTCTTTTGGATTTCCTTCCTGTTTAGGTCACCACAGAGCATTGAGTAGAATTCCTTGTGCTATACAATAGGTCCTCATTGGTTATCTGTTTTATACATAGTAGTGTATATATGTCAATTCCAACCTCCCAGGCCATCCCCACATTAAAATGTAATAGTTCAAGAAATCAGAAAAGTGAAGGGAAAAATTAGAAAAATACTAATTGAGAAACTGACATATATTGAAACATTTGAGAAAGGGCATTAATGATAATTCACAACCTAGTTTAAGACTTCCAGCAACATATGAACTGCCCAACTGAAGTAACTTTGAGACTGTCTATATTGGAAACCTGAAATCTACATGAAGGTATTTAAGACTTTGAATAAAATGTCTGTTTTTAAATAACCCACAGAAAGTTCATCAGTAAGATCACCATTTAGAAGCAGTGATTTTGGAGCGCAAGAAAATAAAGTCTGACACTATTTCCGCTTTTTTCCCATCTATTTGCATTGAAGTGATGGGACCAGATGCCATGATCTTAGTTTTTTTTTTTTGAATGTTGAGTTTTAAGCCAGATTTTTCACTCTCCTCTTTCACCTTCATCAAGAGGCTCTTGAGTTCCTCTTCACTTTCTGCCATTAGAGTAGTATCACCTGCCTATGTGAGGAGTTGGCTTAGATCAGATCTAATCTTCTTTCAGGGTTGTCAAATGTCAGAGTTAAATGTCAGTGTGTCTCCAAGGCTGAACAGCACTCAGGTGGAGGACAGATGCTCTCGTCCTTCCTTTCTGATTTGAAGGGAGCATTGATTCATCTTCCCTTTCAAAACTAGACTCCTCATTATTATTCTCCACCCCATCCTTCCTCCTCTGAAACCTGCTACCTCAGTCATCTCCTTTTTCATTCTCTTCAACTTCTTGCCTCCATAGAAGTTTTACAAGAAGATATGAAGTCTACTTTTCTTTAAAGAAAAAGAAAGCAAAGACAAACAGACCAAACCAAACCGATAAACTTGCTCGATCATGCTGATTTTTCAAGCTCTCATTTAATTAAGCTTTTTCATGTGCTCCCAAATCTCTAATCCATATTATCTATATTATCTGCATTCTTTGCAATCATTGACTGCTCTCTTTGTGAAACTCAACTTTTCTCTGATCTCTGGACCACCTCATTATTTTGGTTCTCATTCTTTCCTTGTTTATTCCTTTGCTACTTTCTTTATTATTTTTTTTCTCCACTTCTCATCTCCTACATGTAGGTATCACACTTGATTTTAATTTTTTTTTTCATACACTCCATCGTAGAATTTGGGGCTTCTCTGGTGGCACAGCAGTAAAGAATCCTCTTGCCAACACAGGAGATGCAGGAGACCTGGGTTCAATTCCTGGGTTCGGAAGATCCCCTGGAGATGGAAATGGCAACCCATGCCAGCATTCTTGCCTAGGAACTCCCATAGACAGAGGAGCCTGCAGGCTATAGTCCATGGTGTCTCGAAGAGTTGGATATGACTTAGGGACTAAACAATAACAATCCTAACTCATTCAGTCATAATTACAACTGTCTTCCCTGAGTAGAGTGGCTTTCAAGACTGTTCTGGCCCTGTCAGCCCTTCCTGAGGCTAATCTCACTTTTCTAATCATCTTTTAAGTGATTCCTGTTGAACGGTCTTCCCATTTCCGAACAGAATTGGTAAACTCTTGCCTAACAAACTAGCTCCACTTCTTAAAAATCCTTATATTGGCAAATGACACTGGGTTGCGTCCAGACATCCAGGCTCAGAACCTTTGAGTCATCTTGCTCCTTATTCTTGCTTGACTTCTGTGACCAATTAATGGCCTGCTGAACATTCATTTTTGTAAAATCTCGCTCTTATGTTCCTTTGAATTCAATCCCCATTGTGTGACCAAGTTCAGCCCCTTATTATATCCTGTCAGAGCTATTGTCATAATCTCCTTGCTGATCCTATCCTTGCCAGACTCTTATCTATTAGTACATTTTAGGCAACACAACTGAGTTATTCTTGTACCTGGTCATTTGTATAGCATTTCTTCAACTAGCTTGTATGCACAGTAAAACCTTTAACCAAAGGCATACATTTTAGATATCCAATAAATATTTGTTCAGCCATTTATTCATTCATCCAGTCCAAACTTGCCAACTGTTTGATAAGCTCTGCTAGGCGTTGGAGTAGAGACTGAATAAAATATGGTTCCATGACCATAAGGGTGCTATGGATTCCTTATTGAATGAGTGAAGATAAGGAGGGAAGTGAAATTAGTGGTGAGAGGACTAACAATATTAGAACAATATTGAGGAAGGATGAGCTTTGGAGTCAGGTCCATGCTGGTTCAAGTCTAAAGATCACTTCTTAGCAGCTCTGTGACTGCAGTCAAGGATTTGGACTAACACAAGCATTGGGTCAAGAATACTAACGCTATGAGAGGTCCTCTGAGAAGCAGAAGGCAAACTAAGACCAGACATGGCAGAGATTTATTGGAGAAAGCACTTGTGAAGGATGAAAGAGAAGGTAGAAGAGTATGTGGGGAGAGGGGTAGTCTGACCCCTGGGAAGGAGAGAAGGAGGAAAGTCTGGTTCAGAAGAGTCCTCAATTCCTGAACTCTTGCAAGGAAGTTTTGGCCACGCAGTTGGATGTCTTTGAGCCAAAGTCATGTGTCGGAAGATCCCCGAATCTTGCAGAAATGACATCTGTGCTTAGCCGTTGGGTAAAAGCAGTTTGCCTGAAGCACGGATCCCAAACATGTGGTCATGAATCCAGGGGGCAGCAGCTGGGGTTGTCATTCAGTTTTGCTCCCCATGGCGGGACAGCTGGGCAGCACATGGACGCAAAATGCAGTTAACTGAAAATAAAACTCTGCTGACTCTTGCTTACATCAAGAGTTGAAAAACTTTTTCTGTAAAGAGGCAGATAGTAAATCTATCAGGCTTTGTGAGCCATATAACTCTGCCATAGACATTATGTAAATATGTGTGACTCTATTCCAATAAAATTTTATTTACATGAAACAGGCTGGAAACCAAAGTTTGCCCATGGGGCTTAGTTCTCTGGCACTTGGTTTACATGAATAAGATGATAATTTCCTCATATGATGACATGTTTAGAGATAAGAGATTGCAGGGGATGCTTGCGTGGCACAACATGACTTAACATTTTTCCATTTATTCTAAGCATTTTAAAAGCTAGCAGTGGCTTTTCCATTACCTATCCTTTACATAAAGGAGACAGTTATTTCCCCCTAGTCCTCTAGCATTAATTAACTAATTAGTCAATTAATCATATATTTATTGAGCAGCTATTTCAGGTCAGGCATTATTCTAGGTGATCCTATAGATAATAAAACAAATCTTTGTCCAAATGAAGCTGACATTTTACTGGTAGCATGTTCTGGTCAGTGGTAGCAGGGAGCAGTTGCACTTTAAATGGAGTGAAGGTCTTCACTGGAGAAGACTCTGAGCTTTCCCTGCAAGGGGCACAGGTTCAGTCCTTGGACAGGGAACTAAAGATCTCGAATGGTGGTGTGTCCCCCGCCCCCACCCCCACCCCCGAAATAAAAACAACCTAAATAGAATGAGTTCTATTTGGCTCCTCTAAGGAGCCACTGAGAGGGTGACATTTGAATAAAGACAAGAAGGTATTTAAGGAGTGAAACATGCAACTAGATTGTGGAAAAATTTTCCAGAGAAGGAATTTATTAAGTGCAAAGTTCTGATGCAAGATCAATGCGGCTGAATCAGAGCCAAGGGGAGAGGGTGCAATATGAGATCAAGTAGGTAAGGGAGCCAGGTTATATGAGACTTCTGAGCTTCTGTGATGACTTTGGCTTCTACTGTGAATGAGACAAAAAGCTATGGAACCATTGTGAGCAGAGGAAGGACGTGGTCAGATTTACAATGTAACAGACTCATTCTGGGTACTGTGTTGAGACAGCACTCAGGGAGGAGACAGGATGCAAACATCGACACAGTCAGTATCATCAAAGCTATGGTTTTTCAGTAATCATGTAAGGATATGGGAGTTGGACAATAAAAAAGTCTGAGCACCAACGAATTGATGCTTTTGAAGAGTGCTGCTGGAGAAGACTCTAGAGAGTCCCTTGGACAAGATCAAACCAGTCAATCCTAAAGAAAATCAACCCTGAATATTCACTGGAAGGACTCTTGCTAAAGCTGAAGCGCCAATACTTTGGCCACCTGATGTGAAGAGCCAACTCACTGGAAAAGACCCTGATGCTGGGAAGACTGAACACAAAAGGAGAAAGGTGGCAGAGGATGAGTTGGGTAGGTAGCATCACCGACTCAATGGAAATGAATTTGAGCAAACTCCGAGAGACAGTGGAGAACAGAGGAGCCTGGCATGCTACAGTCCATGAGGTCGCAAAGAGACGGACTCAACTTAGCGTCTGAACAACAGCAAGGAGGTTTCTAAGCAACAGATATTGGTGACTTGGAGCAGACAGCAGCAGTGGGGGCGAGAAGAAGCAACAGAGCTACTGAATCTGAAGGCGGATTGGATACGGATGGAGGGTGAAAGGGAGACAAGGCTGACCACATTGGGAGCTGTGTGCACGTGGGCAAACAGAGTTGGCATTTGCTTGGATGGCAGATGCGGCTAGGAAGCTCAGGACAGATGGAACCTGTCAGGCTGAGGTTCTGACACAAGGATATTGAGCAGGAAGTTGTATACAAAACATCTGGATTTAGACTAGAAGTCTAGACTATCAATATCAATTTGGTAATCTTCTGCATATGCTTACATATCAGTAACTAGAACTTTTTCATACAGTCAGGCTATCCCTAGAGACAATAAGAGGGAAAACAAGTGTTTACCTTTTCCATATTCCGCGATGAAGGGCAGCAAGAGAAAACACTGACGTCTGTTGAGTCATTCAACTGGTAATGTCTATATTTAACTTCTCTGCAGTTCTTTATGTACAAATTGAGGATAACGAAATCTACTTCATGTGATTATGATGAAAATTACATGAGGTAAGCTAAAAGTCCCTGGTTTACATAACATATTCTTTAAATATCTGAGTTCCCTTCATTTCACTTTCAGTGACCTGAGATCTCATGGTAAGTTGGTAACTCAGTCTAAAGTAGTTATTTTTAGACTTCCTCATTTAGCAAAATGATGACAGTGTTGTTTTCACAATTGTTACTATGACAGAAAAGGAGTTTTTTCTTTTCCTCTAAAGTCATATATTTTCCACAGCTGGATTCGTCAAGCTGAGTTATTCTCCTTTCTGTCATCTTTCTTCTTGTTTCTAGGGTTTGTACATTTCGATTTCTGTACATAATGATGATCAAGTATTCACAAATTCTTGGAAATGATTAACCATCCCCCAACAGAGTAAGTCTCCCCCAACCCAAGGCTTCACTGGAGACAGTTTAGGAAGGATGTTGGCAAAGAACAAAGAAGTCCAAGGCAAGGAGCCTATCTCGGTAAAGTGAAGGTGTGAGTTTGGGCCACTTTACGGAATAACGTCGAAGAGAACTCAAGGGCCAACAGAAGAAAGATAACTCCAAAGAAGTTGTCATCCGGGACTGAGAACACTCCTTCCCACTCCCGATTTGGCAGAAAGCAATGTGGTAGGATTCCAGAGTCCTTTCTCACCTCATTAGTTGGCTTTTTATTTTAAAACTCCATTCTGTGTCCTAGACCAAGGACAAGGCAAGACGTGTGTGAGAGTTCATACCTATAGAGGGTGGCCATAAAGTCTTGACTCTTAGATAATATTATTTTATCATTTATGGTAATGCGATGGCAATAAATCCTTTGAAATATGTCTGTCTCTTTTTCCAGCCTTTGTGGTCACCGTGTGTGTGCCTGTGTGTGGGTGTGTGCTTCCCAGGTGGCTCAGTGGTAAAGAACTGCCTGCCAATGCAAGAGTCTCAGGTTTGATCCTTGAGAAAGATCCTCTGGAGCAGGATTGGCAGCCCACTCCAGGATTCTTGCCTGAGAAATCCCATGGCCAGTGGATCCTGGCAGAACACAGTCCCTGGGGTGGCAAAAGGGTTGGGCATGACCAAGTAACTAAACGACACAGGACAAGGGTGAGTGTGTGCACATGGGATAGTTTGCTCGGGCTGCTGTAACAAACATACAGGTGACTCGGGGGCTTCTGTTACAAATAACTGTGAATAGAAGAGAAGCGAAAGGCACAGGAGAAAAGGAAAGGTTTACATATTTGAAGGCAGAGTTCCAAAGAACAACAAGGAGAGCTAAGAAAGTCTTCCTTAGCAATCAATGCAAAGAAATAGAAGAAAACAACAGAATGGGAAAGTCTAGAGATCTCTTCAAGAAAATTAGAGATACCAAGGGAACATTTCATGCAAAGATGGGCTCGATAAAGGACAGAAATGGTATGGACCTAACAGAAGCAGAAGATATTAAGAAGAGGTGGCAACAATACACAGAAGAACTGTACAAAAAAGATCTTCACGACCCGGATAATCATGATGGTGTGATCACTCACCTAGAGCCAGACATCCTGGAATGTGAAGTCAAGTGGGCCTTAGGAAGCATCACTACGAACAAAGCTAGTGGAGGTGATGGAATTCCAGTTGAGCTATTTCAAATCCTGGAAGATGATGCTGTGAAAATGCTGCACTCAATATGCCAGAAAATTTGGAAAACTCAGCAGTGGCCACAGGACTGGAAAA
>SJYQ01000720.1:1043205-1062260 GCA_006410935.1 Redunca redunca
GGTAAAGAATCGGCCTGCGATGCAAGAGATCTGGTTTCAGTCCCTGGGTCAGGAAGATCAACTGGAGAAGCGAATGGCTGCCCAGTTTAGTATTCTTGCCTGGGAAATCCCAGGGATGGAGGAGCCTGGTGGCCTATAGTCCATGGTGTAGCAAAGAGTCAGGCATGACTTCACGACTGAGCCTGTGTGCAAACATACACACACAAGTATATATATGATTGCTGTTGTTTAGTTGCTAAGTCATGTCTGACTATTTGTAGCCCTGTGGGCTGTAGCCCACCAGGCTCCTCTGTCCATGGGATTTTCCAGGCAAGGATATTGGAGCAGCTAGCCATTCCTTTCTCCAGGGGATCTTCCCAAACAAGGGATCAAACCTTCATTTCCTCCATTAGCAAGTGGATTCTTTACCACTGAGCTACCAGAGAAGCCCCTGTATGGGATTAAATACATATAGAATAAATCTGTAAAATAAAATATACTCTTGTAATTATATTATTATATGCAATATATTCTATTTGTATGGTTATACATATGCACGCGATTCTGGGATGCTCTTCAGTTTGTGCTTGAAATTTCCTCCTGTCTTTAGAAATCCCAGTCCCCTGACTGCCTGGGGCTAGCTTTCCCTTGTGAGTGTAGATCACCTGCTGCTCTGGTCTGCCAGAGGCTGGGTGTTGTCTGGATTAGTTAATCTTTGCGAAACACTTTGAAGGGCAGGCTGCCTTAACCTTCTAACCTCCCTGTGCCTGTGAAATACGAGGGGAGGTGCTCAGCTCCTGGGGCAACTTCGCCTTAGGAGCCTCTCAGCGGAATCTCAAAGCATAAAGGTCTCCTGGATGGGGGATGCAGGGAGCCAGAGCCTCTGCGCTTTTGTTGCCCTAAAGTTCCCTTAGCAGCCAGCAGGGAAGGTGACCACAGCAGGATAGACTTCTGTTTAGGCTAGGGCAGCAAGGGGCCAGCCAAAGACCAGGAAAAGCCCCATGCTTCTGGGTTAAAGATAAACTGAGAAGGTATTTTAAGAGCTAGCTGTTGGTCTAGTGGGAACAATAGATAAGTTAAAGGTCTGGGGATTAAGCCAATTTCATCACTGAGTAATTTTTTTCTAAAGAAACTCTAAATGACATAAAAATTGGCAACAACTCTTCTCTTGAAAAGAGATTTTTCAAGAAGTCTTGACTTTTCCCCTTGATATACAGTCAAAATAGGCAGAAGGAGCTTATCTTTCACTATAGCTCACACTTTCCTCATTGGAGGTGACTTCCCTATTTGTCAGCTACAGGGTGGCCAGTTAAATAAAGACTGCATGTAGGTACTGATGTGTCTAAGTGCATGCTGCTTAAAGTACTAAGCCTAGACTAGCAGATCCAACTCTCCTTTCAGTTTGTGAGAAAGCCAGGGCTTCAGGACCCACCAAGATCTGCCAAATTAGAATCTGTAGTTTGTTTTAATATTTAAAAACATTTATTTATTTTGGCTGTGCTGGGCCTTTGTTGCCGCTCAAAGGCTTTTCTCCAGTCGTGGCGCTCCGGCTGCTCGTTGCAGTGGCTTCTCTTGTGGGGAACGGACAAGCGGGTTTCAGTAGTTGTGGGGCAGGGGCTCAGTTGCCCTGCAGGATCTTCCCAGACCAGGGATGGAACCCGTGTCCTCTGCACTTGCAGGCAGATTCTTAACCACTGGACCACTAGGAACACCCTAGAGTTTGTATGTTAACAAGGCCCCCAGTTGATCTCTATTCATAATAAGGTCTGAGAAGCAGTGGTCTAAGCCCCTGCCACCCCATTCGTGGTGTTTCTGGAAGGTAGAGTCTATACACGAAAGTATGATACTCTGTTAGAGACTGTTTTTGTGTAGTACATGTGTTAAGTAGCTGATGAAGAAATAGGTCTGTTTCGATGATTGATAGGTCTAAATTCTTCTTGTTCTTTAGTTTGAACATTTCCAGTTTATTATTTATCTAATTACACTAATTCTGTGCTGTGCTATCATTGGTCAGTTACTTGACTCTTTGTGACTCAGTTTTGTCTTCTGTAAAATGGGATTCTAAATAGTATTTTTCTTGTAAGCTTTAAAGAAAAGTGAAAGTGTGAAAGTGAAGGTTACTCAGTCATGTCTGACTCTTTGTGACCCCATGGACTATACAGTCCATGGAATTCTCCAGGCCCGTATACTGGTGTGGGTAGACTTTTCCTTCTCCAGAAGATCTTCCTAACCCAGGGATGGAACCCAGATCTCTCACACTGTAGGCGGATTCTTTACCAGCTGAGCCACAAGGGAAGGCTGTAAGCTTTAAATGAGGTAATAAACGTGAAACACTCATTTTGGCACATTGTTCCCGGCATATTTTAAGAACTCAATAAATGTTAGGGGATTTCCCTGGGGGTCTAGTAGTGAAGTCATTGCCTAGAGGAGCAGGGGCTGCAGGTTTGGTCTCTGATTGGGGAGCTAAGATCTCACTTGCCTCGTAGCCAACAAACCAAAACGTAAAACAGAAGCAAGATTGTAACAAATTCATAAAGTGTTTAAAAATGGTTCGCATCAAAAAAAAAATCTTTAAAAAATGTTAGCTAAAACCACAACAGAGCAGGGCCTCCACAAATACTTTTGTTATTAAACCCTCTCCAGGTAAGTTTTGCCGTATTTTTCTTAAATATATTATTTGGTTTGCATCTGTGTACCACCTTCTCTACTGATCTTTAGTTCTCTTAAAGGGAGAGTAAAAAAACAACTGCTGTCTTCTCATTATGTCATTTATCTAGCACAACGCTTAGCATACAGTGCATTCTTGGTACTGTGGAATTCTCTATGTCCATACGCACAACCATTTTGGTAGGTAAGCTTGACTTGACTTGCTTAATGTGTTCCCAGTTCTGCAATGAGAGAAATGGCTGTAGCCATCCGTGTGTCCATTCCTTCGTTTGACAAAGTTTTGCACCTTCTCTGTTCCAGATTCTGTCCTAGGTGCTGAAGATGCAGCAGGAACAACTCGTTTGAAAATCCTTTGAGGTTTTTATTCTAAAGAGAAGCAGAGAAATTCAGTGGTCATGGAGGGAGACTCGGGGCTGGAGTGTCAATAGAAGGTTAAGAAGATGGAGGCTGTTATAGAATGTTTGCACGCTCGTGGGCATCTAGACAAGGGGATGGGGAGGGGGAAGGGTTGGCCCACTCCTTGAGATAACAACATGAGAAGAGGGAATCTGATGCTTAAGTGCTGTGGTTGGCCTTGGTCGGCAGCAAGGGCAGTTTATCCGGCGGCAGAAGGGAGAGAAAGCAGAACGCAGGGGCCACAGATGCCAGCAGTCGGGCAGAGGGATGGTGGGAGAGCAGGAGTTGCTCTTCTGAGCACTGCTTTGAAAAAATCCAAACAAGGAGCAAAGTAGCTACTTACAATAGCTGGGACGCAAAAGTCACCTACATGACCATCACAAAGGAATGGATAAAGAAGATGTGGTACTTAGATATGATGGAATGTTACTCAGCCATAAAAAGGAACAAAACTGGGTCATCTGTTGAGATGTGGATGGACCTGGGGATTGTCGTATAGAGTGAAGGAAGCCAGAAAGAGAAAAAGATACATATTATTAATGCATATGTGTGGAATATAGGAAAACGGTATAGACAATCTTATTAACTAGATCCAGACATAGAGAAGAAACACATGGACACTGAGGGGGAAGGAGTGGGAGGTGTGACAGACTGGGAGACTGAGATTGATATATAGATAATTGAGACCATGTATAAAATAGATAACCAGCGAGAACCCGCTGTATAGTGCAGGGAACTCTACTCAGCGCTCTGTGGTAACCTAAATGGGAAGAAAATTTAAAACAGAGGGGGTATATGGCTACATATAGCTGATTCACTTTGCTGTGCAGTAGACACTAACTCAACACTCTAAAGCAACTATACGCCAACAAAAATTAACTTTGCAAAAGAAGCAAAGTAAGTATCAGCTTCAGTTCAGTTCAGTTCAGTCACTCAGTTATGTCCAACTCTTTGTGACCCGATGAATCGCAGCACGCCAGGCCTCCCTGTCCATCACCAACTCCCGGAGTTCACTCAGACTCGCGCCCATCGAGTCAGTGATGCCATCCAGCCATCTCATCCTCGGTCGTCCCCTTCTCCTCCTGCCCCCAATCCCTCCCAGCATCAGAGTCTTTTCCAATGAGTCAACTCTTCGCATGAGGTGGCCAAAGTACTGGAGTTTCAGCTTTAGCATCATTCCTTCCAAAGAACACCCAGGGCTGATCTCCTTTAAGAATGGATTGGTTGGATCTCCTTGCAGGTATCAGCTTAGGGTGATGAATAAGGCAGAGAGAGGAAGGATTCAGGGGAGAGAAAGCAGGGAACAGTCAGCAAGCATGATGGAGAGGAAACGGGGCGTGAGTGTGTAGAGTGCCAGCTGGGCAGTGGTGAGATCCAACCGGGGGTTTGTGGTCAGGACCGCACTGTGGGACCAGGCAGCATATTAGAGTTTCTTTCTTTTTTTTATGGTCTCTTAGCTACGCAGGTGCAGGTGCAGGTGTGGAATGGGCCAAGAGCTGTAGCCCGTGAGGCTGAACTTGTGGTTTGGTGCCATGTACACACAGCCACTGAAGGACGAGATATGCCAGTTCATTAGGAAACTCCTGAGCCAAGTTCACTGGATCTGAATTATTTACATTACAGGAAATGATTTACTCTCAAAGAATATGCCGTTTCCTTGGTATTACTCTGCCCACATTAGATTTCTACATTCCTGTTTTCAAAGACATTTATCTCTGAGGAAGTAACATATTCACATATTTCTTTGCCTATGTCATCTTCAACTCTGCTTAGACCCAGAGTTTAAGCATTTTCATGTTCCCGAAAGCATGGGGACCTTATCTAGTGCATACCGATACGGTGGGCAGCCCCCAACTGGAAATGTGTTTATTCTGCTGACTCAGAAGTTTGTTGAAAAGCCTGAAAGGGTTAAACCAACTATTTCTGGGGCTTGTGGTAGCTCCTCTATGTCAGGATTTTGCTTATTTTATGTTCCAATCGAAACCTTTTGTTTCCCCCAGAAGGTTGAGGAAGTCCTTGGAGACAGATGTGTGTCACCAAAGTTTCCTTCTTGTCCCTTTCCTGCACGCTGTCAGCTGATATTATTACCCAACTTGCCTGCCTGTCCTTTGCCTGGAAAGGCATTATTCAAAAGAGATCTTGAAAGCCTAGGACACCCACAGGGAGGAAATGAATTCAGTTTATTTGCTAGAAAAGCTTTTGCAACCTCCTGTGGCAAGTTCAGGGGTTGCTCTATGTGCTTTCAAGTCTCCCTGGTGTCTGGGCCATTCTGGGAGAATGGAAAGCTGATTGTGTCCCGGGTCACCAAATCGTCCTTGACATGGGGGGTTCTGCTGTGCTCACCAACATACGCACTGCTGGCTGGGTATGTCTTACCTCCCCCAGGTGCAGAGCGTGCCCAGGGGCTTCCCCACAGCTCTGTATCTTGTACATCTTGGGTTTTATCACAGTCTGTACCCTCTTCACACCTCCCCTCCCTCAAGTCTTCCCTGATAATGCCAGGGTAGGGACATTCTGTCCCGAGATCATTAGCCAAGAATGTTACCAGACTGGTCTGAAGAGGCTTTTCTCTAGTGTGGGCTCTCCCCCGCCGATTTGTGCAGAGAATTGGAAAAATTATACTCAGTGCTACCCAGGATTGCATTTCCTCACCTTTGTTCCCCCACTAGACAGATGATCCCTTATGACTCGTGGTTTCACCAAAACAATGTCCCAAATGAATAGTTATGCAGCACTGGGAAGAGTTTGATGGCTCTGGGATGGATACTTGTCCTTGAATTCATTCTTCCAACTGGTTTAGGGGTCTGGCTTCACGTGTCTGGGGACAGTGGCTCTTCTAAAGCACAAAGTCAGAGGAGGGTAACATTTGTGCTCGCCTGCAGGCTCTGGAGGGAATCTCTGAGAAAACTAAAGAATCGAGCATTGATTCCCAAGTACTTATCAAGTACCTGCAGTGGGCCAGGCACCGTGCTAAAGCACATTTGATTGAGTCATTTGATTCTCAAATTTTGTTGCATTCAGAATCTCCTGGGGAACTTAAAAATAATCCTGAGGCCCATGTTATAGCTCCTACCAAACTCTTCTCTGGGGAAGAGAGACCCAGACATCACAATTTTCCAAAGTTCCCCTGCAGATTCCGGTGCGCTGTCAAGGTTGGAACCAGTGCTTTGACATTGCTCCTCAACTTTAATATGAAAACAAGTACCCTGCTTGTTAAAAATGCAGATTCTGGTTCAGTGGGTCTGAGGTTGGGGGCTAGGAGTCGACATTTCCCTCAAATCCCCAGGGAATGTTACTGTGCTTGTCTGCAGATCACACTTTGAGTAGCAAGCATTAAAGTTCCTTCAGGTTTTCCCTGACTACCTAACACAGAGTAAACTCTACCTTACTTCTCTATAATTCTCTAGCACTATATTCTGCTTGCTTACCTCTTAGAATTATCACAGGTAATACTTATTTGTTTCCCTGTTTTCAGAAGGGTCCCTCCCAGTGGTGTAGTGGGGGTGCTTCCCAGATAGCCCTGGTGGTAAAGAACACGCCTGCCAACGCAGCAGGTGCCACAGATGTGGGTTCGATCCCTGGGTTGGAAAGATCCCCTGGAGGAGGGCATTGCAACCCACTCCAGTATTCACGACTGGGAAATCCCATGGACAGAGGAGCCTGGCGGGCTACAGTCCCCAGGGTCGCAAAGAGCTGGACACGACTGAAACAGCTTAGCACATGTGGTGTCAGTGCCAAGAAGCCAGGAACCATGTCTATCTGTTCTATGTAAATTATACTCAGCCTGCAGCACAGTGTTCAGCACAGAGAAGGGAGCTGATGGATACTTGTTGAATGAATGACAGCAGGGGAGCCTGCCCAGTTAGATCCTAGATCCCTTCTTCTATTTCCAGTGAGACAAGAAGCAGAAGTGAGAATTGCCCAGAGTTTTCCATGAGTGAGTAGAGTGTATCTATGAGCATGTTTTACTTCGACTGAAGAAGCAGGGTCTCACTTAAGAAACTCAGATCCCTTCTTAAAAACCAAGCTTGGATGAAAACACTAGGAAAATGTCCTGCATTGCCTAGATCACTTTATTCCAACAAAAGGTTGAATCATCAGTTTGCCAGTATTACCTCTGCAGGTCATGGCAGCTCTTAAGATAGCGCCCAGGGTAAATAATCAACAGAGGAATGCCATAAATGTCTCAGAAATTGAGGTGACCTTGGAGCTAGTGCTTTACTAACCTGATACCGTATCAGAGGCCTCAGCTCACTAAGGGCGGCAGCACGTTGCCTTTTGCCAAATCTGAGACTTAGACGGCAAGCACACCAAGATCCCTGTTGAAACCCTCGTTTTCAGTTTAATTCGTGGAAACACAGAAAGGCGTATTGATTTCTCATGGGTGGTGCAGAGGTTAGAGGTAATACTAAGGCTGTGTGTGCACCAGGTAAAGGACTCCCGGGAGCCCAACTAAAGCCATTTGGTGGGATTAAGAGAAGAGATAGAAAATGTATCCAGTCTCTCTCTCCTTTTTTTTTTGATGGTCTAACACATATGTCTTTTTAATGTATTACTGATGGTTACAATAGAAAGGATATGGCTAAAATGCTTATTACAGTAACCGAACCAGAGTAAAGTAATAACACTATCTACAAAGAGTACAATTTAACTTCTTCCAACTATTTTCTTAAAACCAACCTGCTTCTGTTGAGAACTTCCAAAAGAAATCAGTAGATCACCATTTGGCATAAACTCTGCTCAAGCCCATGTTTTCAGCATTAGTACTATTTCCTACAATTTGAACTTGAGGCCCTGCAGAGTTACAGAGGGCTGGACAAAGCACAGATGAATTAAGGCGTAAATATTCCAACCCTGTACCACAAAAATGGGGGAAAATGTTACAGTTCTATAAGTTAGCTTTAACCAGAGGAATTAAAGAACCCATCACCTAAAGATTTGACTGGTTAGCAAATACTGCAAGGGGACATCCACAGGAGAGGGCTATTATTTTCTCTGTTATCCTTGAGAAAAACTAAGGCAAAGGGGTAGTAGTTGCCTACTTGTCTTGCAACCTTGTCTTCCTTGTCTTGGGAAGGTGGGGTAGGGGAAAAGGACCAGAGCATCTCTGATTCCACCCAAGACTGCAGTCTACCCAGCAACGTGGTTTCCCTCTTCCTAGACTTGGGGCAATGGACTTACGTATTATGTTTTCCTTAATTTTTCTAAATGGGACATGACAGAATTAGCAGTCTGTTTCAGGCATATATATTCTGAGGGTAATGAACTGTTGCGTTTGTCCTAAGCGTTTATTTAGCTTTTCATTTTGAAAAATTGGTGATTATCTTTGACCTTTTCCTTGGTGCTGAGAATGCCCACGGGCTGTGTGCACTGAGGAGGGTTAGTGACGCCACCTTTTCCACATTCCACATTTCAGAACAATAAACAGGGATGTGGCCAGAAGGTGTTGGGGTGATTAAGGGACAGGACACAGACCATCTACAAATTTGGTGACATTGCTTGAATCGGTAGTACAATATTATTTAATTTGATCCACGTGTGGCAAAGGAAACTTTTGGTAAAAAAGACTGTACATCTCTCACTCACATTTCCAAGGTCTGGAAGTCTCATGTCTCAGTCAGTTCAGTTCAGTTGCTCAGTCATGTCCGGCTGTTTGCGACCCCATGGACTGCAGCATGCCAGGCTTCCCTGTCCATCACCAACTCCTAAAGCTTGCTCAAACTCATGTCCATCAAGTCGGTGATGCCATCCAACCATCTCATCCTCTGTCGTCCCCTTCTCCTCCCACCTTCAGTCTTTCCCAGAATCAAGGTCTTTTCAAATGAGACAGTTCTTCCTATCAGGTGGCCAAAGTATTGGAGTTTCAGCTTCAGCATCTGTTCTTCCAATGAATATTCAGGACTGATATCCTTTAGGATGGACTGGTTGGATCTCCTTACAGTCCAAGGGACTCTCAAGAGTCTTCTTCAACACCACAGTTCAAAAGCATCAGTTCTTCAGTGCTCAGCTTTCTTTACGGCCCAACTCTCACATCCATACATGACTACTGCAAAAACCATAGCTTTGACTAGATGGACCTTTGTTGGCAAAGTAATGTCTCTGCTTTTTTAATGTGCTGTCTACGTTGGTCATAGCTTTTCTTCCAAGGAGCAAGCATCCTTTATGTAATTCATGACTGCAGTCACCATCTGCAGTGATTTTGGAGCCCAGGAGAATAAAGTCTGTTACTGTTTCCATTGTTTCCCCATATATTTGCCATGAAGTGATGTCTGGAACTGAGTTGTTCCATGTGATTAGTGACTAGAAATCTACACAGCAAAAATACAAATTGATAAGAGTAGAAGTGTGCCAAAGGAAGTTTCTTTATTTGTCCTTCAGGCATTTGTTTCTGAATCCTAGGAGAAGGGGATGAAAATCGTTCCCTGTGGGATCCAGGATAATCTTTGCATAATCAATGCATATGATCCAAGATAATCTTTGATGAACAAGAGTTTCATCAGAATACCATGATACAAATGACCTTATTTACAAAACAGAAGTAGACTCACAGGCATAGAAAACAAACATACGGGTACGGAATGGTAAAGGTGGTGGGGGTGAGGGGATAAATTAGGAATTTGGGAGTAACTTATACACACTTAAAGGCTCTCAGTCGTGTCCGACTCTTTGCAGCCCCAAGGACTATGCAGTCCATGGAATTCTCCAAGCCAGAATACTGGAGTGGGTACCCTTTCTCTCCTCCAGGGGATCTTCCCAACCCAGGGATTGAACCCAGATCTCCCGCATTACAGGCAGAATCTTTACTGTCTGAGCCGTCTGGTTAAGAATCTGCCTGTAACGCAGGAGACCCAGGTTTGATCCCTGGGTTGGGAAGATCCCCTGGAGAAGGAAATGGCATCCCACTCCAGTATTCTTGCCTGGAAAATCCCATGGATGGAGGAGCTTGGCAGGCTGCAGTCCATAGGAGTCACAAAGATTCAGACACGACTGAGCAACTTCATGTTCACTATAAATACTACTGTAGATAAAGTAGATAACCAACAAGGATCTACTGTATAGCACAGGAAACTGTACTCAATATTTTGTAATAATATGGCAAAAGAATCTGAAAAAGAATATGTATGTGTAACTGAATCACTTGGCTGCACCCCTGAAACTAGCACATCGTAAACCAGTGAAGTCGCTCAGTCATGTCCCACTCTTTGCGACCCCATGGACTGTAGCCTACCAGGCTTCTCCATCTGTGGGATTTTCCAGGCAATAGTACTGGAGTGGGTTTCCATTTCCTTCTCCAGGGAAATCAACTCTACTTCAGTTTAAAAAAAGGATGCAATGTCTCACATTGCTCTGAAACCTGAAGAAGCTGCCTTGTGAGACAGTAATGGTCCTAGCATCTCAGTGCTGGATACTACGTGGATGGTCTCACCTGACGCAGGCTGTTTAGAGAACAGAGCTACAGGCCTTGCAAAGAATGGAGAGCTTGATCTTCAGGGAAAACTTTTCTTTCTTGGTTCTAATTTTAAAATAGAATTTCCTAAATTTGAGCCTCGTTCTATATTACTCTGACTTCTGCACATTTTGTCTTAGTTGTCATCTCTAAAACAACGTATATGATCGATCCTTCTTCTGGCCATTTCATATCCTTTAAAATGGTTCACTTTGTAAGTTTAAAAATGAAAGACTCTTTCTTCTCCACAACAATCCTTTGGACACTTAAAACGAAGATATTAAGACCTGTCTAACTTGATTTTTTTTCTTTGCTTGGAATGTAAATGACTGTTTTCTGTATGGTTCTACACTGCGTATGCTGGTTGCGCTTCTTGCATTCTTTGATTTATCAGACAATCAATTATTCACACAAAGCTCTGTTTTCTGGGATATACAAATGGTGCAATCTCTGCAAAAATCAAGCACACACAGCTCCATCAGGCACAGAGATCGGCTTGCCCTACTGAGCCATGCAGTGCAGAGAAGGGCTTGTCGGAAACCAAATCAAAAAACTGAAAAAATAAAGTGGAGAAGGATAAAGACAATGAGGCCACCAAAGTTACACACTCTAAGAATTGAATCAAATATTATAGTTCATGAAGAGTTGGAAGTCCCTCCAAAAATTGGAATAAATTCCAGTGAAGGGACATTTGCTACCCCACAAGACTGTCCAAGATAAATGCAGGATGACTCTTATTTTCCTTGTACCTTCAATAAAATAGGTTCATTGTGTGTTAACTTTCTTTTCAGCAACTTTGTCACACAGTCCTCATCTGCTTTGAGCTGAGTCCGCCTCCTGGCTAAGACTAGGGAGATGTCTGTCCAAAGATTCCTGATAAATATTTCCAAATACATATTAAAGTTGTCTTGAGGGAAGGTGGAACTCTCCCAAATAGTAGATGCTGTAGAGTGGCAGATAACTATGAAGAAACAGAGAAGGAACTAGAGCTTAAAAGAGATCCTGGACTGTCTTGTGGGGTAGCAAATGTCCCTCCGCTGGAATTTATTCCAGTGTTTGGAGGGACTTCCAACTCTTCATGAACTATAATATTTGATTCAATTCTTAGGGTGTGTAACTTTAGTGGCCTCTTTATCTTTATCCTTCTCCACTTTATTTTTTCGGTTTTTTGATTTGGTTTCCGACAAGCCCTTCTCTGCACTGCATGGCTCAATAGGGCAAACCAATCTCTGTGCCTGATGGAGCTGTGTGTGCTTGATTTTTGCAGAGATTGCACCATTTGCTCTGTTCTAGGCTTCAGAGGCATTTAATCTTGCTATTCTTCTAATAGTATTACCTCTTACATTTAGGTCTTTGATCCATTTTGTGTTAATTTTTGTTTAGGATATAAGGTAAGGGTCCAGCTTCATTCTTTTGCGTGTAGACATCCAGTTTTCCCAATACCAGTTGTTGAAGAGACAGTCCTTTCTCCATTGAATGGTCTTGGAATCCTTGTCAAAAATCATTTGACCCGGTATTCCAAGGTTGATTTCTAGGTTTTTGACTCAATTGCATTGTTTGTCTTTATGCTACTACCACACTGCTGTTAGTACCACTCCAGCATTCTTGCCTGGAAAATCCCATGGATAGAGGAGCCTGGCGGACTACAGTCCATGGGGTTCCAAAGAGTCGGACATGACTGAATTGGTACATTCACTTTCAAATATTTGTCTTTATATGGGAAGTATGAGATCCCTAACTTCATTCTTTTTTCAAGATGGTTTTGGTTGGTTATTCAGGGGTTCCTTGAGAGTCCACATGAAGTTTAGGATGAATTTTTCTAAGTCTGCAAAAAAAAAAAAGGTCATAGGGAGTTTGACAGGAATTGCATTGAGTTTGTAGGTCACTTTGGGTACTGACATAGTAACGATATTGTCTTCCAAGCCTTGAACACAGAATGTCATTGATTTCTTTCAGCAATGTTTTGTAGTTTTCAGCATACAAGTCCTTGCCTCCTTGATTAAGTTTATTCCTATTATTTTATTCTTTTTGATGCTGTTGGATATGGAGTCATTTACTAATCTTGCTTTGATATCTCATGTTATAGACGCAGATGCTGAGGAAGAGAGATGTTAAGCAAATTGACCCACTGGTAGTAGCTTGACGACTGAAGCGACCTAGCAGCAGCAGTGGCTTGATGCTACTCCCGAACTGATGGGTAGGGATTTGAACTCCTGGCAGCATGACTCCAGAGTTGTTCTTGAATATCCCACTACACGATCACTGCAGGAAGTGGACTGCAGGACCCTCAAGAGCCTTCAGGAGGGGGAAAAATTCTAGCTGCTTCCCAGTGGAAAATCAGGACTTCTGTGGTTTCTGACCACTCCTCCTTGTCCTTCCTTCACCCTTCCAAACGACTTCTTTCCAACAGTTCATTATGAAAGGGAGACAGATTGTAAACAACAAACCTTCAGCTTTCAAACTTTAGAAGCTTGATGAAGATTTACAGCCTATTCTCTTTAGAGTGACCCTTTCCTTCCTTTCTTAACTGCAATGTGAATCACTCTTATCTACTTTTGTTTATTTTTTTATTAAAAAAATTTTTTTTTTACTTACTCCAATTTCCCAGAATAATTTCAATAAATGATTAGAAGCTGGTTAGGACAGGCGGCAATAAATTTTTTTAAATTGAACTTTGTAGTAGTGACTTTGGCATTTTCCTTATTATGGATATGTCTGGATTGTACAAGGATCCCTTTGTATGACTAACCTCAATAAACCAATGGCTGAAACAGAGGCTTCATTTATCTCTGGCAAGGTGGCACCAACCCACCTCAGGTGTCCAACAGGTATTAGGCTGATAATCTCTCACAGGATCCCAGGTATAAAAGACTTGAAAATGCATGTGGAAATACCCTAATGTTTCACCTGATTTGTTAGGGCAGGTTTCAAATAACTCAATGAGGAATCCCCAAATAAGAGTGCTGAAAAAAATGCTTGTTCTGTAACATTCTTTATGTAATCAGATCAGAGAATGGAGGGAAAAGGGAGTGGTTTTGCATTCCTTTCTCTCTCTCCATCTATTCAATTAACCACCAAACTGTACTCATTCTTATTCCTAAAAACAATAAGTCCTCTACATACAAATGAGTTCCATTTTGAGAGCATGTTCGGAAGTCAAACTTGTACACTGTTGTTCAGTCACTCAGTCACGTCCAAGTCTCAGCAACCCCGTGGACAGCAGCACGCCAGGCTTCCCTGTCCTTCACCATCTCCTGGAGTTTGCTCAAATTCATGTCCATTGAGTCGGTGATGCCATCCAAACATCTCCTCCTCTATCGCCCCCTTCTCCTGCCCGCAATCTTTCCTAGCATCAGGGTCTTTTCCAAAGAGTTGGCTCTTCTCATCAGGTGGCTAAAGTATTGGAGCTTCAGCATCAATTTGTTTATAAATCCAACAAAGTTCCCAACTAACACAATTGGCTACATACTACTGTGCTGTAATAGGTTCATAATACTTTGCACACAAATAATACATAGAAGACGAACACAATAATTAAAGAAGACATTTTAAATCTAACAGTACTGTATCTTTAAAAAGTACACTAGTATCAGCTACCTCATAGCTGCTTTTCCCCTTGCTTCTGGACATACTGGGCTTGAAATAAAAATTCTGCAATACTGTACACTATACAGTAATGTACTCAAAAGCACAACCACTTGTAGAGGATGCACACGCTTGACGTGTGCACCAGACACATGAACTTACACGACTGGACATGCGAATGCACGTTTGTACCTTTGATAGTTCAAAACCTGAAGGTCCGTATGTAGGGGCCTTACTGTGACCTCCAGGCCCATTCATGCCCGATCTCCACTGCTACCATCTCCTTTCACGCTACCATCATCATTTGCCTAAACGACCACTGCAGTCCACGGACTGGACCCTGTCTTCTTGTCTACCCCCTAGGGTGATACTCCTGAAAAAAAAGGAAATCCCACCTGAAAAACTTGACTTTGAATCATATCACTTCTCTTTTCCCACCCCTCCCTCCATCCTATTTCTTTTTCTTTTCTATTCCTCTAGCTAGACTTACTTTTATGGCATGGTGTATTCTCTGCAGCATTAGCCCTCCTTTTCTTGTATACCAGTCAAGGTCCACTCGGGGAAATGAAAAACCATTGTAGTTTCAGACAGAAAGAAATTTAATACAGGGAATTGGTCACAGGCATGCTGGAAGAACTGAGGAAGCAAGCAGAGGAGGTGACACAACTCAGAGGCTGCCAAGAAGAAGAAATAGTTACCAGCCTTACGCCTGGAGGCAATCAAAGGAGGAGATGGTAGTCTTTGATCTCAGAAACCAAGCAGATGCTAAAATATGAGCAGAAGCTGAGAAAGGCGACATCTTGTGAGACCTGGAGCTATGGGGGAGAGGCAGCTCTTGCTTGGGAACTTACTGGAAGAAAAAGGAGGTGGGGCAAATACCAAGCTTTTTTTCCCCTTTCCTCACCATCTGGGGACTGGAATGCAAGAATAGGAATTCAAGAGATACCTGGAGTAACAGGCAAATTTGGCCTTGGAGTACAAAATGAAGCAGGGCAAAGGCTAACAGAGTTTTGCCAAGAGTATGTGCTGGTCATAACAAATACCCTCTTCCAACAACACAAGAGAAGTCTCTACATATGGACATCATCAGATGGTCAATACCCAAATCAGACAGATTCTGTCCTTTGCATCCAAAGATGGAGAAGCTCTATACAGTCAGCAAAAACAAGACCAGGAGCTGACTGTGGCTCAGATCATGAACTCCTTATTGCAAAATTCAGACTTGAAGAAAGTAGGGAAAACCACCAGACCATTCAGGTATGACCTTAATCAAGTCCCTTACAATTATACAGCGGAAGTGACAAATAGATTCACAGGTTTAGATCTGATACCCAGAGTTCCTGAAGAACTGTGGGTGGAGGTTCATGACATTGTACAGGAGGCAGTGATCAAGACCATCCCCAAGAAAAAGAAATGAAAAAAGGCAAAATGGTTGTCTGAGGAGGCCTTACAAATAGCTGAGAAAAGAAGAGAAGCTGAAGGCAAAGGAGAAAAGGAAAGATATACCCATTTGGATGTAGAATTCCAAAGAATAACAAGGAGAGATAAGAAAGACTTCCTCAGTGATCAGTGCAAAGAAACAGAGGAAAATAATAGAATGGGAAAGACTAGAGTTCTCTTCAAGAAAATTAGAGATACCACAGGGACATTTCATGCAAAGATGGGCACAATAAAGGACAGAAATGGTATGGACCTAACAGAAGCAGAAAATATTAATAGAGGTGGCAAGAATATACAGAAGAACTGTACAAAAAAAGATCTTCACAACCTAGATAACTATGAGCCAGCCATCCTGGAATGCAATGTCAAGTGGGCCTTAGGAAGCATCACTATGAACAAAGGTAGTGGAGGTGATAGAATTCCAGTTGAGCTATTTCAAATCCTGAAAGTTGATGCTGTGAAACTGCTGCACTCAATATGCCAGCAAATTTGGAAAACTCAGCAGTGGCCACAGGACTGGAAAAGGTCGGTTTTCATTCCAATCCCAAAGAAAGGTAATGACAAAGAATGCTCAAACCACCATATAATTGCACTCATCTCACTCTAGCAAAGTAATGCTCAAAATTCTCCAGCCGGGCTTCAGCAGTACATAAACTGTGAACTTCCAGATGTTCAAGCTGGTTTTAGAAAAGGCAGAGGAACCAGAGGTCAAATTGTTAGCATCCACTGGATCATCGAAAAAGCTAGAGAGTTCTGGAAAAACATCTACTTCTGTTTTATTGACTTCACCAAAGCCTTTGACTGTGTGAATCACAACAAATTGTGGAAAATTTTTCAAAAGATGGGTATACTAGACCACCTGACCTGCCTCTTGAGAACTCTGTATGCAGGTCAGGAAGCAACAGTTAGAACTGGACATTGGAACAACAGACTGGTTCCAAGTTGGGAAAGGAGTACATCAAAGCTGTATATTGTCACCTTGCTTATTTAACTTATATGCAGAGTACATCATAAGAAATGCTGGGCTGGATAAAGAATCAAGATTTGCTGGGAGAAAAATCAATAACCTCAGATATGCAGATGACACCACCCTTATGGCAGAAAGCAAAGAAGAACTAAAGAGCCTCTTGATGAAAGTGAAGAAGAGAGTGAAAAAGTTGGCTTAAAACTTAACATTCAGAAAACTAAATCATGGCATCTGGTCCCGTCACTTCATGGGAAATAGATGGGGAAACAGTGAAAACAGTGTCAGACTTTATTTTTGGGGGCTCCAAAATCACTGCAGATGGAGACTGTAGCCATGAAATTAAAAGACGCTTGCTCCTTGGAAGAAAAGCTATGACCAACCTAGACAGCATATTAAAAAGCAGAAACGTTACTTTACCAACAAAGGTCCATCTAGTCAATGCTATGGTTTTTCCAGTAGTCAGGTATGGATGTGAGAGTTGGACTATAAAGAAAGCTGAGTGCCGAAGAACTGATGCTTTGGAACTGTGGTGTTGGAGAAGACTCTTGAGAGTCCCTTGGACTGCAAGGAGATCAAACTAGTCAATCCTAAAGAAAATCAGTCCTGAATATTCATTGGAAGGATTGATACTGAAGCTGAAACTCTAATAATTTGGCCACCTAATGCGAATAACTGGTCCTTGGGAAAGACCCTGATGCTGGGAAAAATTGAAGGTAGATAGAGAAGGGAATGACAGATAAGATGGTTGGATGGCATCACCAACTCGATGGACATGAGTTTAAGCAAGCCCTGGGAGTTGCTGATGGACAGGGAAGCCTGGTGTGCTGCAGTCCAGGGGTCATAAAGTGTCCATCACGACTGAGCAACTGAACTGAACTGCCTTTGTCTTCCCACCTGACTTCTTATTGCAGCCACAGGATAAGAGGTCTGAGAGATGTGACTGTCTGACACACAGCACGGCAGAGAAGGGTAGAGAAGTAGTCTGTATTTTCAACTAATATCCTCTTTTCAGGATTCAAATTAAACATTGTTTCTCTTGGAATACTCTTCCTGACATCCAATTATGGCTCTCTCATTAAATGTATTACTATTTATTATAGGTGTTCAATTAGTATTTTCTTAGCTAAATATATGGAGAAGGCAATGGCAACCCACATCCCTGGTCCCAATAGCATAATGATATTCATAATAAATATCTGTGGAATTAGAAAATGATCTTAGTCATTCCCTCCACAGAAGTTGTACCAGTTGGTACTCCCCAAAACAAAAAAAAAGTGCTTATTTCTTGACATTTTCACCAGCTTGTGTGTAAGTAAACTAATTGGTCCTTGTAAACAAGAAAGGTGAAAATGGTATGTCAGTGAAGGTTATATTTGTATTCCTTTTATTGCAAGTGAAGATAAGATAAACATCTTTTCAGCTAACTCATTGGAAAAGACCCTGATGCTGGGAAAGATTGAAGGCAGGAGGAGATAGTGGCAACAGAGGATGAGATGGTTGGATGGCATCACTGACTCAATGGATGTGAGTTTGAGCAAGCTCTGGGAGGTGGTGAAGGACAGGGAAGCCTGGTGTGCTGCAGCCCATGGGGTCACAAAGAGTTGGACATGACCTTGTCTCTAAACAACATATGTTTAAGAATCTGCAGTAACTGATTATTTGTATATTTTTTTCCATTTAGCTATTGATTTTTGTCATATTCATTTATAGGATATTTTTTTTCTTGGCTCTGTGGCATGTGGGATTTTACCTCCTTGACCAGGAATCAAACCCCTGACCCCTGCATTGGAAGCATAGTCTTAACCACTGGACCACCAGGGAAGTCTGTGTCAGGAGAATTAGCTCTTTACTTCATGTAAGTTATGAATACTCTTTCTTTTTTTTATTTTTATTTTTTGGTTACACTGCAAAACATGTGGGATCTTAGTTCCCCAACTTGGGATCAAACCCACACACTCCCTGCATTGGACACGAGGAGTCTTAACTACTGGACTTTCAGGGAAGCCCCTGAATTTCTTAATGTAGTCCATTTTGAGACTTTTAACTTATCATCATTTACCATGGAAAACTTTTCAAATTTGTCGATATTTTCTTTTATGGCTTCTAATTCAATATGGATTGTGATGTATACTTAGCCTTAACTCAGATGACCATTACATCTACTACTGCGGGCAGGAATCCCTCAGAAGAAATGGAGTAGCCATCATGGCCAACAGAAGAGTCCGAAATGCAGTACTTGGATGCAATCTCAAAAATGACAGAATGATCTCTGTTTGTCTCCAAGGCAAACCATTCAATATCACAGTTATCCAAGTCTATGCCCCAACCAGTAACGCTGAAGAAACTGAAGCTGAACGGTTTTATGAAGACCTACAAGAACTAACACCCAAAAAAGATGTCCTTTTCATTATAGGGGACTGGAATGCAAAAGTAGAAAGTCAAGAAACACCTGGAGTAACAGGCAAATTTGGCCTTGGAATGCGGAATGAAGCAGGGCAAAGACTAATAGAGTTTTGCCAAGAAAATGCACTGGTCATAGCAAACACCCTCTTCCAACAACACAAGAGAAGACTC
>SJYQ01000720.1:1062490-1132863 GCA_006410935.1 Redunca redunca
AGAATGGACTGGTTGGATCTCCTTGCAGTCCAAGGGACTCTCAAGAGTCTCCTCCAACACCACAGTTCAAACGCATCAATTCTTCGGCGCTCAGCCTTCTTCACAGTCCAACTCTCACATCCATACATGACCACAGGAAAAACCATAGCCTTGACTAGACGGACCTTAGTCAGCAAAGTAATGTCTCTGCTTTTGAATATACACACCTGAAACTAAATGGGCGATCTTCCTCCTAATCACAGTTCTATGTTGCCACTTAGGACCTATGTTGCATATTTCACAAAGATATATATTCCTACATTTATATATAAAGAAGACTGTGGAACTGAGACAAATATGCAACACTGCTTTTAGTAATCCATCTTTCCAATGCTATTTTAAAAGTTAACTTATTCAGTAACTGCTAGCCTCATTATTCTGTAGTAATGAAGAAAATGACTGAAAACACAATCTAAACCCAACAATACATCTGAGACTTGAATTGCACAGATGTTGAAGCTGGTTTTAGAAAAGGCAGAGGAATCAGAGATCAATTTGCCAACATCTGTTGGATTATTGAAAAAGCAAGAGAGTTCCAGAAAAACATCTATTTCTGCTTTATTGACTATGCCAAAGCCTTTGACTGTGTGGATCACAATAAACTGTGGAAAATTCTGAGAGAGATGGGAATACCAGACCATCTGACCTGCCTCTTGAGAAATCTGTATGCAGGTCAAGAAGCAGCAGTTCGAACTGGACATGAAACAACAGACTGGTTCCAAATAGGAAAAGGAGTACATCAAGGCTGTATATTGTCACCCTGCTTATTTAACTTCTATGCAGAGTACATCATGAGAAACTCTGGACTGGAAGAAACACAAGCTGGAATCAAGATTGCCAGGAGAAATATCAATAACCTCAGATATGCAGATGACACCACCNGTGAAGAGGAACTCAAAAGCCTCTTGATGAAAGTGAAAGAGGAGAGTGAAAAAGTTGGCTTAAAGCTCAGCATTCAGAAAACTAAGATCATGGCATCTGGTCCCATCACTTCCTGGGAAATAGATGGGGAAACAGCAGAAACAGTGTCAGACTTTGTTTTTTTAGGCTCCAAAATCACTGCAAAATTTCATGGTGACTGCAGCCATGAAATTAAAAGATGCTTACTCCTTGGAAGAAAAGTTATGACCAACCTAGATAGTATATTCAAAAGCAGAGACATTACTTTGCTGACTAAGGTCNAAGGCTATGGTTTTTCCTGTGGTCATGTATGGATGTGAGAGTTGGACTGTGAAGAAGGCTGAGCGCCGAAGAATTGATGCGTTTGAACAGTGGTGTTGGAGAAGACTCTTGAGAGTCCCTTGGACTGCAAGGAGATCCAACAAGTCCATTCTGAAGGAGATCAGCCCTGGGATTTCTTTGGAAGGAATGATGCTAAAGCTGAAACTCCAGTACTTTGGCCACCTCCTGTGAAGAGTTGACTCACTGGAAAAGACTCTGATGTTGGGAGGGATTGGGAGCAGGGGGAGAAGGGGACGACAGAGGATGGGATGGCTGGATGGCATCACGGACTTGATGGACGTGAGTCTGAGTGAACTCCGGGAGATGGTGATTCACAGGGAGGCCTGGCGTGCTGCGATTCATGGGGTCACAAAGAGTCGGACACGACTGAGCGACTGAACTGAACCAGCCTTCTTTGGGCTTCCCTTGTGGCTCAGTTGGTAAAGAATCTGCCCGCAATATGGGAGACCTGGGTTCAATCTCTGGGTCGGGAAGATCCCCTGGAGAAGGGAAAGGCTGCCCATTCCAGGATTCTGGCCTGGAGAATTCCATGGACTATACAGTCCGTGGGGTTGCAAAGAGTCAGACACGACTGAGTGACTTGGGCTTAGCCCTCTTTACTCTAAGGAGTATGTATTTTAAATCTTCTGTTTTCTTTTCTTTTAGTATTTTTTTTTTGATTTTTATGTTTAAATCTGTGATAAGCCTGGAATTAATTTTGATATAAGGTAAAAGGCATGGATGAAATGTTACTCTTTTCTAAATTTCTCTAGTTGTTCCAACATCATTACTTAATGACCTGTATTTTTTTCTCATGAATTTAAAATGCTAATTTTACCACATACTACCAGTAGCCATCTCTCTGCATTTATATCTGGATTTCCTATTATATTCTATTGATTTGTCTACTGATGCAACAGTTCCATCATGATTTAATAACTACAATATTTTTCCAAGTGTTGAAAAAAAACAGTAGCCAATTTAAATTCTGAACAAAAGTAACATGTAGAAAAAAATCTTTCTTCAAAAATGAAGGTGAAATACATATGTTTTCAGACAAAGAATTGGATAATTAGTGAAAAACAGGCTGCACCAAAGGAAAAACTAAAGGACATTAAGCCCAATCCTTCAGACCTAAAAACAAAATGGGATTCCAGATGGAAACATGGAAATGTTAGAGGAAATAAAGAATAACAAATGCTGAGGGTACAAAATAACCTTCATCTGGGTGGGAGTAAATGGAGAGGAATTACTAGACTGATGCAATGTTTATATCTTGTTTTGGGTACATACAGTTGTCAAAACTTATCAAACAGAATAGTCAATGTCTATACATATCACTCTATGAAATTATATCCCTTTTTAAAAGATAGGAAAGCAAGAGAAGGAACACTTACACTCTTCAAGAGGTGGCACAGCATTGGTTTTAAAACCTGACCAGGACATTATAAGAAAGGATTATTATAGACCAATCGCTCTCAGGAACATATATGTAATGTTCCTTTAAAAATTTAGTGAAACAAACTCAGTGATATTGTAAAGGATAATATACCATACCAAGTTGGATTTTTCACCATATTAGTACTGAGAAAATCAATGATTATCATAACATGTACAAGAAAAAAAGCATCTAATGGAAACTCTAAAAAACAGAAAATAAAAAAGAATTTCCGTAACCTGATTAAAAAATGTCTACAAGAAAAAAAGCCTATAGCAGACATTATACTGAATATTGGAATATTAAACCCTTTCCCCTTGAGATAAAGAATAAATGACAATGTCTTTGTAATCACATGTAAAGTTGTTATATGGTGATTGAGACAAAACAGGCACTCAATAAATATTAGATATTTAGCGATTTTTACAACTCTCTAGTTAGAGTCTTTCCGCTAACTCTGTACTGTATCCCTTTTAATTATTATTTTTACCTACTTATGACATTTTATCTGTTTGATCTGTTTTTAGTTTTGGTTTTGTTTTTATCTTATTTACAAACTGTCATTACAGTTTCACCTCTACTACTTAATTCTCTCCCTTTAATTTTTAAATTTACTTTGATCTTTGTTATACTAATGCTTTTATTGTTGATTGTTACAACAAGAATCATTCTAACTATCCCCAAGTAGCTTTTCTATACATAACTATTCACCAACATAAAGGAAAGATATTTTAATTTTTATAATCTAATCCTGTCAATGGTCATTCTTAAATTTTACCTACGTGCTTAGTTTAATCTTCTAATGAAGTAAAAAAAAAAAATGTATTGGTGAGTATGTGAAGGAAAATGGAACCTTGTATGCTGGTAGGAATTTAAATTGTTGTAGCAATTATGGAAAACAATGGAGATTCCTCAGAAAGCTAAATATAGAACTATGATAAGGTCCAGCAGTCCCTCTTCTGGATATATACCAAAAGGAAATGAAATTAGCATCTTAAAGAGACATCTCCACTCTCATGACCTCATGTGCATTGCAGTGTTATTCACAATAGCCCAGATTGGGAAATAGTCTGTGTCCAACAACAGATAAATGGATAAAGAAACTGTGCCGCATTTATACCATGGAATATTAGTCAGCCTTCAAAATGGATATTTTTTTTTGCAACAACATGGATGAATCTGGAAGATGTTAGGCTAAATGAAATTAACCAGACACAGAAAGACAAAAGGCTGCATTATCTCATCTGCATGTGCAATCTAAAGAAACCTAACACATAGAAGCAGAGAGTAGAATGGTGGTTACCAGAGACTGGGAAGTAGGGGAAATGGAGGGATGCTGATCGAAGGGTAGAAGGTGGCACTTATGTAGGAGGAGTAAGTCTAGAGGTATCATGTACAGCCTGGAGACTATAGTAAATAATATTGCATTGAATGCCAAAAATTTACTGAGAGTAGATCTCAGGTGCTCTCACCACATACTAAAAAGATACCAATGTTAATTACCTTGATAATTATTTCATTATGCATATGTGTATCAAATCATGTACATCCAAAACACATGAAATTTTCATGAATAAAATAAACGTCATGTATGCAAAAAAGGCCACACTAGGCAAAACAAACCATTACTCAGTATCCTTACACTCCTCCCTAAAGAAGAGAAGGTTCTGAGGCATGCTCTAACTTTTTCCCCTCAATTGTTTAGCCACTCAGTCATTCCCAACTCTTTTGACTACACGGACTATAGCTTGCCAGGCTCCACTGTCCATGGAATTCTCCAGGCAAGACTACTGGAGTGGGTAGCCATTCTCCTCTCCAGGGGATCTTCCTGACCCCTGGAGTTGAGTTGAACTGGGGTGTCCTACACTGCAGGCATTGAATCTGGGTCTCCAGCCCTGCAGGCAGATTCTTTACCATCTGAGCCACCAGATGTATGTCTTAGGCTTGGTGCATTTTAAATACAAAAGAAAAAAGTGTTGCCAACATTATTTATGTTTCCATTGAGCATTTCCTTATACTTGCCATGATTTTATACCACTTTGTTGCCTTTGGAGCTTACTATTTCCTTCAGTGTTCACTCTCTTCTTTCCTTATTTAATGAACAAGGGTCAATCCTCCCTTAGTCACTGTTTCTACTTACAAATATCTTCATTTTGCACCTGCTTCTAAATCATAGCTTAATGCAGTCTGGAAATCTAGGGTGACTTTTCTTTAAGGTTTACTTATGTATTTATTGGCTGTGGTGGGTCTTTGCTGCTGAACACGCAGGTTTTCTCTGTTTCGGTGAGTGGCAGCTGCTCTCTGATCGCAGGGTGTGGGCTTCTCACTGTGGCCGCCTCTTACTGCAGAGCACGGGCTCTAGGCTCATGGGCTTCAGTAGTTGCGGAGGGTGAGCTCAGTACTTGTGGTGCACAGGCTTAGTTCCTCCACGGTACGTGGGATCTTCCATGCTGCTGCTGCTAAGTCGTTTCAGTCGTGTCCGACTCTACGCGACCTCATAGACGGCAGCCCACCAGGCTCCCCCGTCCCTGGAATTCTCCAGGCAAGAACACTGGAGTGGGTTGCCATTTCCTTCTCCAATGCATGAAAGTGAAGAGTGAAAGTGAAGTCGCTCAGTCGTGTCCGACTCTTCGAGACCCCATGGACTGTAGCCCACCAGGCTCCTCCGTCCATGGGATTTTCCAGGCAAGAGTACTGGAGTGGGGTACCACTGCCTTCTCCGGGGATCTTCCATGACCAGGGATCAAATAGGTGTCCCTTACATTACAAGGCTGATTCTTAACCACTGGACCACCAGGGAAGCCCCAAGGTTACATTTTGTAAATTTTTTCCCTTAAGTACATTGAAGATTTTCCCTCACTTCAAATCCTGTGGAGGAGGAAATGGCAACCCACTCCAGTATTCTCGCCTTGAGAATCCCATGGACAGAGGAGCCTGGTGGGCTACAATCCATGGGGTCGCTAAGAGTCGGACACAACTGAAGGGACTGAACATGTGTGCGTCCTTTTCTGTCAAAAAATCTCCATTTAAAAAGTAATTCCAGTTTATGCCTGATCACGGGAGATGAAACGGTTATGCAGATCTTTTAACGAACCGAGTATTACCTAATCCACTGAATGTTAGTATTCTATCTCCATTGTACGAAGAAGGTATATGGAAAACTGGACCTGATGGTGAGATGTTGGGGTTTCAAGTGTAACACTAACGTGATCTGACATGTTTTAAGAGGATCACCATGGATCTGTGCTGAGAGCTAGGGTAGAAACAAAGAAGCCAGATACAGGGTGTGGTAGGAACCAGAAAAAGATCATGGTGATGTCTACCTGGGTTCCAGCAATGGACGTGCTGAGAAGTGCTGGAATTTAGGATGCATTCTGAAAATAGAGTCCACAGATCTATTAAAGGATTAGCTGTAAGGGAGGTGGAAGGGGTGAGAGAGAGAGCAAATTAAAAATGATTTAAAAGTTTAACGTTGAGTGACTGGAGAGGCTGAGGTTGCTATTTCCTGCCATGTGGAATCCAGCAGGAGGAGCAGCTCTGGGAGGGAATGAGGAGTGTAGTAAACTTGAGCTGCACGCTCAGTGTCTCAGTGAAGATCTCACGTAGAAGGCTGTATATCGAAGTTGGAGTCAGCATTAGAATCAGGGTTAAAGAGCCATGGTTCTATGTCATAATACCTGTGATAGTCTGCCGGATTTGTGTGCATTTTGTACTCTTAAGTGAACTGTAAGCTCTTTAAGGTTAGCAAAAGTTTGGAGGTGATTTGTTGCCTAGGAAAGAGAACGTAGGACTCCAGTTGGCTGAAAAAACACTGGGAAAGTCACTGATTTGCAAAGCAGGTTGTGAGCCTTGAGCATAGCTGGGCAGGCACCCTGATGCAGACCCTTGCCAAATAGAGACGGTATTGTGCGGCTGAGATGGGTGGTTTTTGTCTTCACACGTTCAGTTGCCATTTTTTTTTTCATGCAAATTCTGCAAAAGGACGTACACACTTCTGCTTGCTGAGGGAGAGGTTCCAAATTGCAAACCTGATGTCATCGTTGTCTTCTTTCCATGCCAGCCAGCTTCTTTCTCTTTTAGGGATTCCCCCTTCCTCCTCCACCTAAAGCTCCTGGGCATTTTGTCCACCAACATTTCCCCTGTGCCTCTAGGAAAGGACCCTGTAAAGGAGGTGGGCCAACACCTTGGTCTCCATCCTTCTCTTGTCTTTTGGGACAAGTGTCCTTTCAGATCCAGCATTTGGAGTGCTTTCTGTCTCTCTTAAACTCGTCGTCATGCCAGACAGACATCAAAGGAGGCCATTGGGGTTGCTTACAAGATACAGACACATAGTGTTCATATAAGACATGGATCCATGTCTTATAAGAGTGTTGAAGGATCCGGGCCTTCCTTCTCTCTCTGAGGGGGTCTTCATGAATGTATTAGGAAGACATAAAGAGTTCTCTGTGTGAAGCATAACCAGCTTTCCTCACATCTGGAAAGCTTCCCCCGTCTGTTTGAACAAAGCAGCTGGAGGGAGACCAATGTACCCTGGCTCTGCCACTCTCAGCATCACCGCACGTCGCAGAACCTTTCCTGGGGAAGTGCTGAGCTGGCCGCAACAGTGGCTGTAGCTTCATGCCGTTCAGCTGATGGAGTTTCGTCCACAACTGGAGCATCCTTCTCTTCATGTGGCTCGCCAGGCTGGTCTGGCCTGGGGACGGGACACCTGAATCATTCCGGGAGCCAGACCTCCAATGGTAATGTCCCTCTCCCTTTCCCTCTCCAGTTTCCTTGTGAAAAGTGAAAGTCGCTCAGCCGTGTCTGACTCTGAGACCCCAGGGACTATACACTCCATTCTCCAGGCCAGGATACTGGAGTGGGTAGCCTGTGCCTTCTCCAGGGGATCGAAGCCAGATCTTCCGAATTGCAGGCGGATTCTTTACCAGCTGAGCCACAAGGGAAGCCCTACTTTATCTTGTGGGCGTGTCCAAATTCACCGGCCAAACTCCAGGTCTGAATTTTGTCATCTCCCTGGTAATCAGCGTCACTGTCCTGCCAACAGCAGTTGCTTGCTGGCTCCTTTTCCCCATTTGTTTAGGTTAGGGTCATTTCCCAGGTGTTGAGATAAAATAACCAACATAATTAGGAAACTCCTGTATTCTCACAAAAAAGCCTTTATTCAACCATGCCTTCTCCTGGGGGCTTGGATGCTGAGGTCAGAATTTTAATGGTGTCCACTATCAGTAGAGACAATAATGTTGCAGATGTTCATATGCTGGAACTGTAAGCAACACAACGCTACTTTCGCCTTCATCCCCAGCACCAGTATTTCGTGGAGCTCCAAGTGTGGTGACACTTATTTTTGTTCAAATTTGTATAGAATAAAAAAATTCTAGGCATCTAAGTTTCAAATCATCTTAATCCTCTCTTTAACTTTTGTGGCACTGCCTACTTCTCACTTTGGTCAACATAATCCTTTTTCAGAAATGATAAATAAGAAGGGAGCTATTGTAAACTGTAGCAACATGCGAGGGGTTCATCTCATGTTTTCTGCAAGAAGCAAATGTTTGTGGTCTGTAGTATTGGACCAAGCACAGTGACATGTTTAAGTCTTGTCTTGATCTCTGTCTCTACCATTGGGCAAAATAATTATTCTCTACATGTCTAGTTCTTCAAAAAGCCTAGTTTTATATTTTAAGTGTACTCTGACTTTTATAAAAACCCTCTCTTGGTTTCTTTCAGGACCTGTCCATTTGTCCTGGGGGGTACACTTGAGAATCACAAGCTTCTAATTTTTATCAGGTTTGAGAATTCACAAGAAAACCAGATAGTAAGAAGCATGGGCTCCCTGTACAATGGAAACTAATACGTATTTTTAAGACTCCGATAAAACTTGGAATGTTTCCCCATTGATCCCCTTCAAATTTATTTTAACAAAGTGCATACAGCTTTGTATATTCATTATAACTTATGCATACTGAGTTAGACTGGAGTCTTGAAAAAACAGCCAGCACCTCGTCTTTCTTTCACACACACACACACACACACACACACACACACACACACACCCCGCTCCATGAGAGGACAAGTCTTTGGGAAATTATTAATGCCATTTTCACTCTAAGTAGGGGCTCAGAAAATAAACATACTCACAACAAAACACAAATATAAATTGATGGTAATAACAGCGAAATGAAACATTGTGAAACCAGCATGTAAATTCTTCAAAGTTTAAAGAATCGTTGGAAAATTGAACTCTAATGGAAACTATTAATAGCTCAGATTTCTGTCTTGAATTCATAAATTATCGGGAATTCATCTACTTGCTGGTATTTCATCCATTCCCTGAAAGTTTACAGCTATTCTTATCCACTGAGTTATTATTTTTTTAATTTAAATTTTAAATTTATTTTTTATTAATTTATTTATTTATGGCTGCCTGGGTCTTCTTTGCTGCTTGCAGGATTTTTCTAGTTGCAGCAAGTGGGAGTTGCTCTCTAGTTGTAGGGTGTGGGCTTCTCATTGTGGAGCACAGGTTCTAGGCTCATGGGTTTTGGTAGTTGTGGCCCATTGGCAGCATGTGGAATCTTCCCGGGCTGGGGATCTAACCTGCATTGGCAGATGTCTCCTGCATTGGCAGGCAGATTCTTAACCACTGGACCACCAAGAAAGTCTCCTAATTACTAATTTTTAACCTTTCAGAGGGAGTCTAAGGTGGTCCTGTGGAGATTATAAAATCCTATTTTATCTTCATCAGGGATTAAGTTTACCTGGATTATTCCAGGTTATAAAACAATACTATTAAATATGCTCTCTGAAATATGCTTACCTCCCACCAACACACACACACACACACACACACACACACACACACAAAGGTTATGTACTTAAGAGAACAGATATGCACAAACTTGTGGGCACACTCAGCGTGCACTAGTTCAGGGGCTGGGCAGTGGGCGAATTCTGTTCTTCCCCAAACATATTTTGTGCTCTATGCCTCCTCCTTATACTAGAGCCTATTTGTGACTGCTTTAGTTGAAGTGTTGAAAAGAGGAAGAGCATTTTAGGAGTCTGCCCTGAAGACGATTAAGATGGATACTTAATGCGTACTGTACATCTTTTGTGTGTATAGAGAACCAGCAGCATGGACTTCCCAGGTTCCTAGCTCACTCAGTCTGCGCCGTGAACTTTCTGGGGCTGTCCTTACTTGGCACTGTTTAAAGTCTGTGTTGCCATATTTGTACATTTATTCCTTATCTGGGCTGCCTCCTTTCAATTTACTGGTGTTCTGTATGCTCCACATGGTTAATATCCTAGGTTAACTGAGGGTATTTTATCATTTATAGTTTCCAATTATTTTAGGAGCTGTATGCCATTACAGTTTCCATTCTACTGTTGAGAAAACTGGCGATTAGAGAGATCACCCTGGCCTCAATCTCAGGTCTGATGAATAGTTTGAACTTGGGTCTGCTGGCCCCAAGATACATGCATGTTTCTAATCCCTATGCTAGACTGTCTCCAGAGTTCCGAAATCTAGGCTAGACTAAAGGTGGTATCTGCTTCCATCCTACATTTAAATTAAGAAGGAAAGAGAGAGAGTTTACAGATTCATTAAGTTTCTCTACTAGTTCTTCAGAAAAGCCAGAGTAACTTTTCTCACAGAAAACCCTTATTGAAGAAGTTTCCTAAGTCACAACAGCCTGAGGCTGAACCTCAGGCTGATAAATAGCAGCCATAGAACGGAAATTTACAGTTTCGTGCCCACTAGCAGGTCCCCGGAAGCCCAGGTTCCTTAGAGGACTTCCCTCGGAGGGGTTTCCGTGTCCGTCTGCCTTTCAAGATGGCCGCCTCCCCCCGCCCCTTCCTGTTGCTCTCTGGTCTTCAGCTTCCGCAGGGCTCCCTCACTCCTGGCATGGTCTCTCAATTCTGTTCATTTTCTGTTCAGCCCACTGAACTGGATGGGTAACACCCTCATATTTTGTTCCTGGGACACCAAGCTGTTTTGAGTTCTTAGTTTCTCCTTGTTCTCTCAGCAGTTGGCTCTGTAGTTCCCAGTTTTTTTTTTTTTAATGGTTCCTTTTAGTTCTCTAGTCAAGTTCATTCTCGCGCCAGAGCAGTCTGAAAGGTAATTGGAGTGTCTCGCCTCACACTGCCTAAACAGCACCCCCCTCACCCCGCCCCGCCAACCTCAGTCACCATGCCTCTCAACCCACTGGGAGCCAGGCCTGGATGTTAAGGATTGGCCTCCATTCTAAGCTAGCTCTTCTTCTGGACTTCAGCCCTCAATCTCAGTTTGTATCAACCATCGCAATTAGAAAGACGTTTTAAAAAAATTCAAACATTATCAATAATATTTTAAGTGGAAGCTAAAAATTATTTGGTAGGGGCTTCCCTGGTGGCTCAATGGTAAAGAACCCACCTGCCAACGCAGGAGATGCAGGTTGGATCCCTGGGTCAAGAAGACTACTCACCCCTCCACCCCAGTGAAGGGAATGGCAACACAACCCAATATTTTTGCTGGGGAAAGCCCATGGACAGAGAAGCCTGGTACAGTCCACGGGGTCACAAAAGAGGCAAGATTTAGTGTCTAAACAACAACAAAGAACTATTTGCTAGTATTAATAAATAGAGAACAAAATACGACAAAGTAGTACCAATAAAAATAAAAATTACTATAAGAACATATTTGATTTTAATTTTATTCCTTTAAAATTTATACTTTATAGTCATAATGATGCAGATATAAATGAATAATTTTAAAATAATGAACTGTGCATATATAGATGGATTTTAGTACTTTTTGTATAGATAGGAATAAATGGCCAAAATAGATGCTAGAAGTGGGGTCTTTGAGATGAAGAAGAACTAGCAGGATGCTCTCACACAAACTTATATTAGGAACATTTAAAAATTGTGGTACAATGAGTAAAAAGGAATTTTCTTTGTCTTCTTTCCCGTGATTTTCTCTTTAGAATGTCTTCCAATTTCCGTGGCATCTCCATTTTGTTTTTCCTCTCTAAGTGGGAAATGCCAGTCAGGCCACCTTCATCTCAACCTTGCAAAACCATGAAACGAAGAGTCGGACACGACCGGGAGACTGAACAACAACCAGGGCCGAGCACATGAGACCTCTCTTCCACACTCTCCCTGCCTTCCCAGCTCGACACCCCCAAAGGCCACCAAAGCCGCGCCGAGTACATCCCACCACTCTCCCTTCTCGCCTCATCAACCACAGTTCTGCTCACCTTCACGGCCCCTACTGCGCCCCCCCTGGCCGCTTGCTCTCCACTCGCGGCAGGCAGCTCCTCCCTCAGGCTTTCATCGCTTCAGGATTTTTCACATCGTTAATGCGTTGACCTAGCTGGGTCTTCTCTCAGTTATCACGTTCGTAGTGAGGCCTTCATCGACCAACCAGATTTGCTCCCATCCTTTTCTCTTGCTTTATTTGTCTCCTAGACACTTATCACCATCCAATATACTATCTTATTTATCTGTTTTATGTCTATCCTCCTCTAGGGCAAAGTAAACTCCATTAGGGCAGAACTTTCAATTTATCTCAAAGGCCTAGACACTGTCTGGAACATACTGAGTCTTAATAAATGTTTGTTGAATAAATAAATAATATACATATATATATGTTTATATATATATATATATATATAGTTTGTTGCCCTTAAAGTTAGTTCAATGAATTTTAACTGTCATTTAACTGTGCATGCACCCTAAGTAGCTTCAGCCATGTCAGGCTCTTTGTGACCCTATGGACTGTAGCCCGCCAGGCTCCTCTGTCCATGGGATTCTCCAGGCAAGAATACTGGAGTGTGTTGCCATGCCCTCCCCCAGGGGATTATTTAACTATGATACAATGTAACTCTTATAGTTTTATAATATATGGAAAGGGAGGTTCAGTTCACTCAAGGACTAGGACCCCTTGAAAGGGATCAATACTATTGTTTTGATGCATCATGAGATGAGAACAATGGATTTCACCAGAAATAATTTGGGCTTTCAGCAAATACAATATTTAACTTGGGAGACCTATGTATTTTTAAAATTCCAAGAAATATATTTAGAAGAATTCTCTTTCAATATATTTGTTACTTAGAATATTTGCCTAAAAAATGCTCAGATCCTCTCTAAGCATTTTCTACTCAGAGTCCTTACTGAAGATAAGTTCATGGATGCAGAATTGGAATTCAAAGGAATGATTTTATTGATTTTCTATTGCCCAAGTAAAGGAACTAGAAGGAAAATACCTGAAGCATCATCAGGACACCAGATTTTTGGAAAAATTAAATTTTAGAGATGCCATGGGACAATCTAGGAAGCAATGTGACTGGGTGAACCCACTGAGGGAAAAAGACATGTTAGGGAAAGCAGCAGAGAAGAGATGCGGTGTTAGGATAACATCGACTTCAGTAAGCCATGAGCATTGGGAACAATTTCATTCCTATGGAATAATCTATCTTTTGGAAGGGGAGAGGACTGGGGGGATGATCAAAAAGCAGGGTTTTATCAGAAGTAAAGACCATCTGCAGAAATACAATCAGAGTTATTATCAATCTTCACAGAAAATGTTCATTTTTAAGGGAACTGACAGCACAGATATTCTCTTCTCTTAGGAATCAAGCTAATTCTGGCCTCAAGGTAATGGAGGAAATCAGAACCCATGGGGCTGATGGTGCCTCTAAGTTATTTCCTCTGCTCTGTCCTTACCACTGTTTTATCAGCAAGGAAGGCCTTCAGGACAGAGGTCGTGCCCCAGTTATCATCTCACAGGACATTCCTGAGGTCACACATTTCCAGGACACAACTGAGATACTGCAAACAGGAGCCAAGCAGTTGCTTTCCTTCTGCCCTAAAGAGGTTCCTGCCAAGCACCTCATCTTTCAGCAGCTCTTATAGAACAGGTATGTCAAGTTCTCAATGCCCTGCTAACAGGCCTCACTTATTTCTGACTTTTCCCAGGTAGAGACACTAGTTATGGGATACACAGTCTCTTTTGATAGTCTTGCTGGGTTGGCCGAAATTAATCTTTTATGATGTCATGCATGTGTTAAATTTCAAAAATGGGATCTTGTCTCTATGATTCTGATGCAAGATACTTCTACATTCTTTGTTAATCATGAAATATGACTTCTTTTATTGGTCATCAATCAATAATCTTTGTTAGGTTTTTAACTTTGTTGTATGGACAGAGCTCTCTTATTCATTTGAAGATCCTTGAAATTAAGGGCTGTATCTAATGCATCTTTCTTTCCTTACAACGTGCTACTTGCCCATATTAGATGCTCAGTAAAAGCTTCTTAGATAGGTGAATAGCTCAACTGATAAATGAAAGGGTGATTTAAAAATTCAGACCTAGTCTCTGTCCCTAAGAACCTTAATAAGTAGGTGAGGAAACAATATACAATTTAGTCAAAACATTAACATGGGATAATAAATGCCCAGCAGGTGGGACATAGATGATAAGTTCTCATGAACTTCTGAATAGATTTCCTGGTGGAAGTTGGATTTGATCTATGTATTGAGAAATGAGTGGGATTTCAGTAACTGGAGAAGATGGTATGGTCTCCCTAGCTGGGTAGAGATAGGAGTAAAGACCCAGGTATGGAGAGATATTGGATGTGTTCTGGGTATAGCAATTAGTTTGTGTGGTACACACACAATGAGATTAGTTTAGCAGAGGAAGGAGGCCTAGAATGCCAAAGGAAGAGGTTTCAGTTTTATCCTGTAGACAACATTGAACTCTACAGTAATAGAACTAACCTAGTCACCAGATACTTCCAGAATCACAGAGTGATGTGAGAGACACAAGTTAAGGACAGACATAGAAAGAAGTGCCGTAAGAGTGAGGAATGCTGCAATGAATGTGAGAATTAGGGTATAGTGATTGATTCTATGTTGGCTAAGCACGCAAGACAGCTGACCCGGGCTCTGTCTTCAAGCTGGTGCCCAGAGAGAGCCAAAAAACAATGAGACAATGGCTTCAGGAGGAAGGGCCCCAGACACTCAGCCTCGGGAGCCATCTTCAGGCAATTCATCTCACTTCTAGTTGTCCAGTGTTTTCCTATGAGACCAGAAATCCTGCCCGACACACTGGCCCCTGGACAGCCTCTGGCAGCACTAATTACCAGTGTTTTCCAAGGTCTTCAAATCTATCCTGAGTCATGTAGAAAGCCTCTAAATTATTTTCAAGGACTTTAAAAACTCACAGGAAAAAGTCATTGAATTGTTTAACACAACACGTATCTCTCCTTCAATCAAAACATATACAAAATAACTGAGATTTCTTTATATTTTGGTGGCTGAAAGCCACATGCAGAATTTTTTTCTTCATTTTTACCCCTTTTTAGGGAGTAGCAAAAACCAATAGCAAATTTAATTTTTGGCTGTGTAGAGAATTATCACAATGTTAAAATATATTTAAAAAATATGGTTTATAAAGGCCCATGCTTTATCCTAAATCTACACCAATGGATTTTCAACCTCCAAGTCAGAAGAGACTATTTAAGTTTGGCTGGGTTTGCAGAGGAAGCACCTTGCCCTTCCTAGAAATGTAGCTTGTTTTAAAAATGAACTTCAAGAAAACAAATTGATTCAGAATTTTAAGGTGGGGGTGAGGAGCTTGGCTGCAGCTAAGAGAACTTGGTATCTTCCCTGTTGAGTTTTTCGGTCTCATAGCTTCATGGACTAAGAGGGTGTCGTGAACTTGGATAGCAGCCATTCTAGAACAATCTAATCAGGATGGGATTTGGTGTTAATTACTTGAGTAGTTTAGAGAAATGGAAACAGAGGCTGAAGGAGGTGAGGGGGTTTTTGTATTTCTGGAGAGGTTTGGTGCTTGTAAGGATGCCTAAAATTAGGGTCCTCGTCCTCACCAGGTGGTTCCAGGGAAATAGCTCCCCTGAACATGCTAACCAGAACCCCACACCCAGGCCCATACAGGCAAGCCCTGTTTGTGCTTGACCTTGTCTAAGCATCAGTTATATCAGCATTATCTACTGGCCGGTGGTCTTACCTGACTTTCTTCTTAGCATTTCTTTTCAGCATTTCCCTGCCTGAACCTCAGCTCCTTGTCCTCCCAATAATTTGTGACTGATCACCTCGGATCCCTGCCTTTCTTTCCTGTTCTGACCTCTCAAAACTGCTGTAGGCCTTTGACCTTGACCACCTGAGTTCCCACACCTGGCTCCTGCTGGCATTAAACCAGGAGGACACTCCTACCCAGGTGTCCCACTAGCTAGTCCTGACCTCGACTCTGAATTCCTCGCTTCACTCCCATTCTCAGACCCCACACTCCAGTAAGACCTCATTATGGAGGTCTGTGGAGTCACTTCCTTGGGAAGTTTTCATAAGAAAGGCTGAATAAACTTGCTTAGATAGTGCACGTCTAGCCTTGGCCTCAGAGGCGTCCTTGTAATTCTATGACCCTCACCAACATTGTTGCTGCAAACCACAGGGGCCACGCTGGAAAGAAAGAATTTCTGTGGGTAACAAAAATCTCTGACAATCTCCTCTCAGGTTCAGTCTCAGGTCTGCCTCACAGGAGATGTGTCATGTTTGTGTAAATGTAAGTCTTAGAAATACAAAAAGGAATGTAGAATTACAACGATGTAGACTAAAGCAAGAACCACAAAAATGAAGGACTTTATTTCTCCTCTAACCGCTAAGTGTTTCTAGTAAGCAATCTAAATTGGCAGCCCTCATTTATTTCACCTTTAGAGAGATTTCTGGAGCTTTAAATTGTGCTCACATGCTGAGTTGCTTCAGCTGTGCCTGACTCTTTGTGACCCCATGGACCATAGCCCGCTAGGCTCCTCTCTGTCCATGGGATTCTCCCTGCAAGAATACTGGAATGGGTTGCCATTTCCTCCTCCAGGGGACCTTCCCGACTCAGGAATTGAACCTGCGTCCCTTATGGCTCCTGCATGGCAGGTGGGTTCTTTACCACTGGCGCCACCTGGGAAGCCCTTGTTCAAGGGGTTGGAAACCAGTCAGGCTTTTCTGAACGAAGCCTCCCCTCACACCTCTGTGTGCAGGTCATGGTGAAGACTTCTACAGATTGACCTTGGGGCCCAGAAAGGTGTAAGGTGAGAGCATGTCTTGGAAACACAGAACAAGGTGAACTGGTGACAGACATCGAAGAGTCTGGAAGGGACAAGCCCTGGTCAGACTGCTCCGTGTCAAGCCCCGTGGGACATGCAGGACCCCCAGAGGTGAGGTGAGGCGGGTAATGGGATTAGGCTGAAGGAAGCTCCCTTTCTCCCCTGTTGGGTTGCTTTAGCATACAGGCTGCTGTCTTTTCTGTTAGACATTTTCCATTGTGCACAGAGACAGGGAGGGGGCTATTGGTCCCACAAAGAAGGACCCTGAGGCTCAGCCCAGGAGCCAACCCCAGGCAATCCATCTTACTTCCTACTGTCCGCTCTTTTCCCACAAGAGCTGACTTGCTACCCGACACCCTGGCCCCTGGACAGCCTACGCTGGGCATTTCCGGCAGCAGCACTAATTTCCTAGTGTCTTTACAGGAATCCTGACCCAGAAATGCACCTCAATAGGTAAGAAGTTTAAAAAAAAAACACAAACAAACAGGGGAACCAAACCGAGAGATAAAACATTCTTGGGCTCTGAGGAACTCAGAAGCCCGAGGCTGGAGCACAATTCACACATTGGTCAGCCAGCTCTGCTCAGGCTGATAAGTCATTTCGAGAAAAACAAATGAATTCATATCTGATAAACCAGCACATTGATAATACCGAATTCCTTTCGCCTTTCTAAGACGCTGTCTGGCGGGGGGCTGGGCAAGTCCTTGCTCTGCCAGGGCTGAGGGAGGTGAGCTTTACTGTAGCTGCTCACAATGGACTATTTCTCGGTTTAGCCAGCCCTACCGGGATTGGACTGGGTAGCTCCCGCTTCCCCCCAAATAATTTAGACATGTCCCCATACCTGCTGTGAGAAGGGCAGCTGATAAAATCTGTTTTGAGAAGGTCCATTGTTCCAATCACAAATAAGAACAGCTGAGTGGATCCCAGGAGAGTTTTTATGATTTTTTTGAAAATGTTTTTGAGGGGATAGTTCCTGGCTGTCCCACCTAAACGGTACTGCCCGCTGTACACACACGCATACATCGACACAAACATGAAAGAGGTTCTCCTCAGAGTCGTTCTCAGACACCACGCAACCCAGTGACTCTGGAGAAAAACAGGTTGAATAGTCTAGAAACTGGGGCTGGATCTGAACGGCTAGCTTTCTAGATTTATAGGGTGACCTCTGAATTCTGCATTCAGACTTAGCATGGCTTATATTTAACAATTATTCTTTTTTTTTAAAGTCTTTACACACTATATTTTCTTGTTTTCTTGTTTTTTTTTTTGCTTGTTACAGCTCCAAGCTATTTCTTCTGCCTTTCTGCACTCAACTTGTATTATTGCATCATTTCTTTATTGTCAGATCAAATTATACTCTTATTCTATTTTTCTTGATGTTAAATGGTAGAACAAAGATGCCTGAATAATCTAGTGGCTATAAGCATGGCTTATATTAATACAAAGAGGAAATACAAAGCAGCCCAGAAGAGCAATTTCTGATTCTTTCTGAGCAAGTTGAGGATCTTTTTCTACAAAAGATGATATTTAAGTTGGATTGTGAAGGACGAGTAGGAAATAAGCAGGTGGCTATTTCCAAACACAGGACTTCCCTGATGGCTCAGAGGTAAAGAATCTGCCTGCCAAGAAGGAGATAAGAGTTCAATCCCTGCGTCAGGAAGATCCCCTGGAGTAGGAAATGGCAACCCACTCCAGTAGTCTTGCCTGGGAAATCCCATGGGCAGAGGAGCCTGACAGGCTACAGTTCATGGTTTCACAAGAGTCAGACACAACTCAGAGGCTAAGCCACCACCACCATTTCCAAATACATATGGCACAGTATTGGCCTGCTTAAATATTCATTCATTCATTCCCAGAAAAACCTACTTGCACTGGGAATATAGTGATTAATAAGATGGACCTGGTTGTGTTCATCGAACAAGGTGATATAGTTGTTTAAGAACTACAAAAAAAAAAAAAAAAAAGAACCACAGACAAGTAAAAAAAATTATAATCTGACTGATGCTGAAGCTGAAACTCCAATACTTTGACCACCTGATGCAAAGATCTGACTCATTGGAAAAGACCCTGATGCTGGGAAAGACTGAGGGCAGAAGGAGAAGGGGGCCACAGAGGATGAGATGGTTGGATGGCATCACTGACTTGACGGACATGAGTTTGAGCAAGCTGCAGGAGTTGGTGATGGACAGGGAAGCCTGGCACGCTGCAGTCCATGGGGTCATAAAGAGTCAGACATGACTGAGCGACTGAACTGACTGACTGAAGCCAGCAAAAAGAATAGGGACAGTGTACTTTAGCAACACATTCCCTCAATGGTTCAGTGGATAAAGAATCCACCTGCAGCGCAGGAGAAACAGGAGATGCAGGTTCAATCTCTGTTTCAGGAAGATTCCCGGAGGAGGAAGTGGCAACACACTCCAGGATTCTTGCCTGGAAAATCCTACGGACAGAGGAGCCTGGCAGGCTAAGTCCACAGGGTCACAAAGAGTCAGACCCAACTGAGCGACTAAGCGCAGCACACGATGCAAGTAGAAAGGTGAGGAAAAGTAGGCCCCTGCTGCCATGCTGCCTCCACTTTGGCCCTTCCTCAGTGAAGGGAAGAGGAAGTCTTCTCTTCCTATTGTTTCCACAGCAACAAAGCAAACTATTTGTTGGAGTCCCTTAGGAGAATTATCAGATACATTAAAAGTTTTGATCAAAAGATTCAGTATTAAATTGAAATGATCCTCCTGTTTTGCTCCCATAAGTCCAAATTAAGAGATCTTTCTTAAAGTATGCATTAGATTTTGGTTTCCATCAGGCATGGACCTTGGTGTGTAACTGTCCTTACTTCTCATTTGATGCACCTGGCTCTCAGACAGTTCTGGGGTCCAGAGAACATCCTCCTCATCCACACTGGGATGTAGATGGCACCCTTTTCTCACCTGCAGCCACTGCACCTGAGTCTATGGGGCAGATGCCTCTGGGCCTCCCAGTTTCTCTTAGTTCCAAACAAGAAGTGTCAACTAAGTGAACACTAAGGTCCTTTTCAACCATCTTACATTCAGAATTTTCTTTTTTTTTTTTTTTTTTGTTCACTTGTTAGATGAGTCTTTGAGATCACTAGTGCTTTTGTATCATTAGAGGGCAGACTTCCCTTGGAGTAGAAAGCGAAGGAGAGTCTTGAGAAATTAAAATATTTGATATGAAGCGTTGGATTCTTCTCTTGGAGGGTGAGCATCAGAGAAGGAGGGAATGGAGGGCAGAGGAAATAATAAAAGAATCAGCCACTCAGCCTTGAGCAGATGTTCACTATTAATTGAATGTTTAGTGTGTAGGGAGGTATGTCAAACGACAGGTCCCACTGGTAGATCATGAATAGGTTTATTACATCACAAATAGCAGTAAAAAATAAAATAAAACAAAATAGAAGACATGGCGTATTTTGTGTAGTAAGAAGACATACCTATTCATGAAATTTTGCTTTGTAAATGTATGGGTGAGGATATGTACTAAATCACAATATAAAATTTATTCCTAACTGTACATAGAGCTTGAACATTTTGAGAAATATTGACCTAAGGGATCACACATTACCTTAAGGGTTAAATGTTTTTAATATTATATACTGACATGAAAATTATTTTCATATGTATTTAATAGGAAAATTTTATTCAATATGAAATAAATTTAATGTCTGGCTGAAGCACAATAAGACTCATGCAGATAAACCAGAATAATAAGTATTACAGAACTGATTAGAAAATATTCTGTTTCATTTATAGACTCCAATATCTTTTGCCTTGAAATTGGTAGCACTTTCCTCTCTCATAAATCCCTTTGCTTCTCTATTTAAAACCTTTGTAAACTGATTATCGACTTTGAAGTCAGACCTGCATTCAGATCCAAAGTCCACCATTCCCTATCTGTAGGACTTTGGGGAAATTACTTAGCATCCTTCTGCCCAGTTGCCTTGTCTTTAAAATTAGGGCAGTTGGGCTTTGCACATAGAGTTGTTTTCACCGTATCAGCTAATGTTGGAAAGTAATTAGTCCAGGCTCTAAGACATAGTAAGCTCACAATAAATGATAGCTCTCATGGTTAAAGACGATTAAACAGTTTTCCCTTCTTCTTAATTTGGGAAGCTGAAGTCCAGAATAAGCAAGTGATGGATGACAAGTCAACCTGCATCTCCACCTCTTGGCAGGTTGCATCTTTGTCCTTAGAGCCTATGTATTTGGTGAGAATAATAAGTTAGCACAGGCAGCAAAGAATAAAAGTTGATCTCAATTCACATTCACCTACTTCTGACTTCCACGCCAATCTGGCTAAGAGGCTGTACCATTTCTGGGCTGTTTTCCAGTTGAAAAACTGAAGAACGTGGTGCCTCTGTTTAGGGTGAGTAAGTTGGCTGCCCCCTTGGACAACTCACTGGCCTGAACGGGATTTCTCTTCCCACCTGGGCTTCAGGTCATTATCCTGTAGTATAAAGACTCATGCAGTAGCTTTCAGAGTGTCCCATAATAGAGGAATTCCATATAGGTTGTACAGCTGTTTTTTAATAAGTCTCCAAAATCTGGTTATTTCTCAGTATCACCAATTGGAGGTGATAAAATTCATGTGATATTCATGAAGCATGAAATGTCTTTTATCCCCCTGAAGGTCACTGTGTGCCCTCTCTTAAGGTCAACACCCTTAGGGGACCCCGACTTGGAACTTCCCAGAGACCAAGTCCACAGTTCACAGTTTCCATGTGCTAGTGAAGAGATCGATGATCTGTCTAAAACATAGGACAGAATTTTGTACTTTTTGAGTTATAAGACATTACAGAGATCAATTAGCACAAATCCTTCATTTTACAGGTAAAGGATATTAGATTATTTGCTTAGTTTTGTCACCTGTTTAACGTGTAGCTCAGAACCTGAATGCAGACATCCTGTCTCCAGGCCGGGGACCCTTCCCACTGCCTTCTAGACTCCCAACAATGGGTCCGCAGCAAAGGCAGTCCTTCCATAGTTCAAGGTCGTGGTATGACTATTTAGAGTCGCCTTCACAAAGCAGGCTGGCAAGTTCTCCCGCAGCCCAGCCATAGGACAAACTTTCCAAGGGAGCCCGGAAACTGGGCTTTCTGCCACTCGACATCCCATATTTCTCTCTAAAGTACAGAAAAGGACTGGTTCCTTTTCTAAAGGCATTTGACTACAGGTTTCAAAAGTTAGTGAATATTCATGACTTTTAACTCAGTGATCCCAGGTTGTAGAAATTAATCATGAAGAAAATCTGGATAAGGGCAAAGATTTAGCTGCAACGATGGCACGACATTGTTTTTAAAACAACACTATCCTGGACCTGGGGAACTGTTTAAATAAATGGCAGTATATTTATATATATAAATATTTTTCTAAAATAAATATGTTTATTTTAGAATGATTAAAATGGTGCTTTAGGAAAACAGAGAAAAAAAGATAAACCTGGAAAATGTTCTTGATACACCGCTCAGGAAAACTATACAGAATGATTCTAAGTTTGTAATAAGAATCTACATTTATACCTATATTTGCTTAAAATGAAGACAGATTAAATATTCCCATATATCAAGGGTGGGTGGCAAAACAACTGGGCCATTGATATATATATATATATATTTTATTTTTGGCCACACCACAAAGCATGCAAGATCTTATTTCTCCAACCAGGCATCAAACCCACACCCTCTGCAGGGGATGCACAGTCTTAACCACTGGACTGCCGGGGAAGTCCTTGGGCTGTTGGTACTTTTGTCTTTGGATTTTACGGTACTTTCGAAAAATTTGAAAAGGGACATTCATTGCTTTTGTCGTGAGACAGAAGTACTCTTTAAAGTCTGATTTCTTTCCTCACTGTGCTTCTGAAGTAGTCCCAAAAAGCTGAAGACATAGGGTGGCACTCTAGACCTTACAAGAGGTGCAATGGTGAAAACAGAGAGGACCATACTCTGAAGATTTGTTACGTGTAGTGTTTCCAGTCCTTTGGGTTTATTGTAAACTTCATCAAGCACAAGATTTTTTTTTTTAATCTTCTCTTCTAGACTACCTGAAGGCAATACGTCTCAAACATTTCTTAAGATGAACGCCCAGTTAAGCAGGGAAAGTCTCCATGACCTACCCTCTCCACTTTCCACTGGTTGTATCAATTTAGAGAGAAGCAAAAGGAAATAGATGGCAGTAAAATAATTGCTGGCAGTATGGAAGAAGTACTGTATGTGAAAATCACATGAGCTTGTATGCATGACTGAAAGTTGTAAAGCATGTCAAGTAAATCTAAACTAACCCAGCAGTGTTATTACATTTATCTTGTTAGTAAGTTGCCAATGACTTAGAACAAATGCATAGAAGACACATAATGCCGGGAGGTGACACCATTCAGGTCGAGTTTGGGGGCTTACATTTGTTCTCGCACACGGATGTGGGAGAGTCATATCTGAACCAGAACACACATGTGTCTTAGTTTAGCAACTAGGAAATTATAGGGCAAAAATAAACTTCATGCAAAAATGCATCACTCCACATTACAGGGTTAATCAAATAAATTACATCAAGCTAGGATAATAATATCGCTGAACCAAGAGTAATTTATCACTGAAGAGCAAGACTGATAGCCATGAGAAACTCCAACCAACCAAAACAAACATGATGAGGCACTGTTGTGAAAGTCACCTTCTCAGAAACTGTGGGATTTCAGAGAGCAGCATGCATGCCTGTGTCGTAGGGCCTGGGCAGTGCTGCCGTGAGGCTCTGTTTTGCGTGTGTGTGTGGCCGTGAGGTCAGAATTTTCAGTACAATCCAGTAATAGGCTATTCTTGGATTATGACTGTGAAGTTTATATAACTTTTGATCATTAACTGAGCAGACTGGCTCTATGCAAAATGGAAATCCATGGCCTTGTACTGCCGCCTGTTTGTCGCCTGCCTGTAAGAATTCAGGGAAGGACCCATTTAGAATCGGGGCTTCCCTGGTGGTTCAGCGGTAAAGACTCCATCTACAATCCAGAAACCACAGGAGAAGTAAATTCAACCCCTGGATCAGAAAGATCTCCTGGAGGAGGAAATGGCAACCACTCCAATATTCTTGCCTGATAAGTCTCACAGACAGAGAAACCTCGTGGACTCTAGTCCATCAGCTCGCGGAAGAGTTGGACATGACTTAGTGACTGAACACCAGCAAGCAGCATTTAGAATCAGCATTCTGTCTGAGGGCCACCCGTGTCCCAGGTTAACCCTTTTGATCACTGTGGGTTTAGGGGGGGATTCTTTAAAAAAAAATTTTTTTTCTTAATGTAGACTATGTTTGTTAAAGTCTTCATTCAATTTGTTACAATATTACTTCTGTTTTATGTTTTGGCTTTTTGGCCAAAAAAACATGGGATGTGGAATCTTAGTTCCCTGACCAGGAATCAAACTGGTACCATCTGCAATGGAAGGCAAAGTCTTAACCACTGAACAACCAGGTAAATCTCTAGGGCAGTCTTAATCAATAAAAACTGAGGAAATGAGTAAGAATCTGGTTAACTGGTTTACCCAGGGCCTCTGCTGGGACCAGAGGGTGGATCAAGAGCTTCTTCTGGAAAAAATCTAGAAAGTTTTTCTCCTTTTTTTTTCCTTCTTCTTCCCCCCGCCCCCCCACCTCTCCTCTGTTACTATCGCCCTCTTCCTGCTCAAGGAAGAGTAGTAACAGAAATAGAAGACTGGTTGTGGAGAATATTCCATGCCAATGTTTTAATTTTTTTTTCTTCCTGGTAATTTTTCATTTGCTTGGTTTCTTAACAGCCATCTCTCATCTCTGAGAAATTAATTTCCTTTTTCAGTTACTCTGCATCTCTATGCCAAAGAAATAAAGGGGGAGCTTTAGAGTTTTAAAAACAAAGAGAAGATGTTGGAATCTTTCTAATAGCCTGTATCTTCAGGGAATTAGTGATTGTGAGAAAATTCCTAACTAGGTCCAAGAAGAAAAACCTAGGAATCCTAACCAGTAAACAGGCATAGTGATGCCTGGGCCTTCAGAGTGTTTGAGAATTAGCTGTGATTTATGCAGTGGGGTGGAGGGTATTCATTCCAACATCTGAAAGGGCTTTGCATGACCCCCTCCCCTTAAAAATGGTTTGGCTTGTCAGATGTCATCTGGCCCTGACAATTCAGATGGCTCCCTCCAGGGACAGAGGACAGTGGAATGGTAGCAGAAGTCTGGATCTTACTTCAGGATCTTACAGGCGCTGAGACCGCAATAGGCTGAGGCTCTAGCTGTGTGGCTGGGCCAGGCCCTGAGGCTAAATAGGACTACCAGACTTGGGGACGCCCCTGGTCACTCCTGCCTCTACAGGGGCCCCGCGATTTCTGAGGCCAGCTGGTCAGCATGAGTCAGGCCTTGGCACCCTTGGACATCGGTGAGGTTTGTCTTCTGGCTCCTGCCCTCCGGCTGTCTTTTCTACACCATTTTGAGCTTCTTGAAAAGTGAAGTCGCTTAGTCGTGTCCAACTCTTTGCGACCCCATGGACTGTAGCCTACCAGGCTCCTCAGTCCATGGGATTTTCCAGGCAAGAGTACTGGAGTGGGGTGCCATTTCCTTCTCCAGGAAATCTTTCCGACCCAGGGATCAAACCTGGGTCTTCTGCATTGTAGGCAGACGCTTTACTGTCTGAGCCACCAGGAAAGCCCTTTGAGCTTCTTAAGTCTTCTTAATTCTTTCTACCCAAACTGGCTTTGGGCTTTTCAGATGGAGCTAGTGGTAAAGAACCCACCTGCCAAGGCAGGAGACACAAGAGACATGGGTTCAATCCCGGGGTTGGGGAGATCCCCTGGAGGATGGCATGGCTACCCACTCCAGTATCCTTGCTGAGAGAATCCCATGGGCCGAGGAGCCTTGCAGACTACAGTTCGTGGGGGCGCAAAGTCAACGGACACGACTGAAGCGACTTAGCCCACAAGCTTGCCTTGGAAAGTGTGCCGATTGCTGCCTGACATTTGAGTCTAGACTGAGGCTGACCGCTACCTTTCTGAGTGGAATTGTCATTCTCATGCTTCCCTCAGCTGATACAGAGCAGGTAGTGTCACCCGGCAGAGAGGGAGCAACACTTTGGGGACTGGGGGGATTTTCCAGATTCTCTGAAATCACATGATTGTTCCTTCCTTGGATAAGATCCACTGCAGGGGCAGTGGTTGAAAGGTGTGAATTCAAGCTGAAAATCCTCCATGGCTACTGCCAACTGTCTGCCGGGGGACTTCCAACAAAGAATTTTGATTTTTTTTAATTCCCCAGGGAAGAATTTAGGCCAATGCAGAAGTGCCTCTGCCATGTCTTATATTCTCCAGGCTATAAGAAAGTCCTTGGGCAAGTGGCCTAAAAGAGCCATGCCTCAATTTTCCTCATCTGTAAAATGGGTGTAATAAAAATGGTACCATCTTTCAGGAGAGTTCCAGGTAAAAGTACTGTACAAAGACATTTAGAAGAGTGCTTGACACACGGAAATCACTCTTGAGCCCCCACAACTGCTCCTCTCTGAAGCCTGAGGAGCAAAGGATTAGGGCTGAACTTTGAATACTGTCCATAGGTGAGGCTTCTGTCGATCGGTTTTGTTTGTTTATTTATAAATTGAAATGATAACAGTGAAGCACAATGAAGTAATAGCAGGCCATCTTTTGTCACTTCAGCCATTTAGGGACCCCAGGACAGGGGCTTATCTCTAGGAACCCTCCTAGGTCTTACGTGGTTGTCTTGGTTCAGAAGAGAAAGCATGGACCCAGTGCGTTTCCTTCCTTCGGCTGCTCTTCTAACACAGTTAATGTCTGGCTTGGTTCACTGTGTACCCTACCTATTAATCTGGGTTTGTGTCCTATGTCAACCAGTGCCCCAAGCCAAGAACCCAATTCTCTCTTAGAACACAAAGTGTATGTGTGTGTGTGTGCGTGCTCAGTTGTGTCTGACTCTTTGCAACCCCATGGGCGATAGCCCGCCAGGCTCCTCTGTTCGTAGGATTATCTCAGCAAGAATACTGAAGTGGATTGTCATGACCTCCTCCAGGAGAGCTTCACGACCCTGGGATCAAACCCATGTCTCTTGTGTCTCCTGCGATGGCAGGCAGATTCTTTACCCTGAGTCATCAGGGAAGGAAACCCCCAGCATGCAATACTCAAAACAAAAAAAGAAAGAAAAAGAAAGAGAAAAGGAATGAAAAGCCTTGAGGACATAATCAATCAGCTAATATAAAATTAATCCACAAAATCCTACAAAGGCAATGTACATTTCAGTCACAGCTCCATTGGCTGAGGGATGTCTTAGTCCAGATCACATGTTAATATTACAACTGTGTGTTTATGTGTCTGTCTTTCCTGCTAGACTCAGTTCCTGGTCATTTCTGGAGTCTTCTGTGTGGCCCCAAAGTCAACGTGTATATTTCATCCTCTTAGCCCGTTGTCTCACCTTTGGTCACTGAGACTAGTCAGGGATGAGATGATGGTTTAATTCTAGGGATGCATGCAATATTAGGAGAGGCAGGATCACACGGCATCCAAGAAAGAGGCCAGGTATGGCGGTGCCTTCTGGAGCTCAGGACAGCATGGGCCTCAGGCTTTGTGGATCTCCACTTGATGTCTGACATCAATGCTCCCATTCCCCTGTCTGTCTCTGTCTTACTCAGGCTGCTCTAACAGACTACCATAGACGGAGTGGCTTTTAAGCAACAGGATTTATTTCTCATAGTCCTAGAGGTTGGGAGGCCCAAGATCAAGGTGTTGGCAGATTCTGGTCTCAGAAGAGCCTGATTCCTGGATGCTGACTGCCCACTCCTTGTTGCTAGCCAGCCCTGTGGCCTCTTCTTATAAGGGTATTAGTCCCATTCATGGGGGCTCCATCCTCATGATCTAATTACCCCAAAGGTCCTACCTCCAAATATTACTACTATCACAATGGGATTAGTCTTTCAACATATTAATTTTGTTGTTGTTCAGTTCCTGAGTCATGTCCAACTCTTTGTGAGCCTATGGACTGCAGCACGCCAGGCTTCCCTGTCCTTCACTATTTCCTGGAGTTTGCTCAAACTCATGTCCATTGAGTCAGTGATGTCATCCAACCATCTCATCCTCTGTCACCTTCTTCTCCTCCTGCCCTTAATCATTCCCAGGATCAGGGTCTTTTCCAATGAACATTCATTTTGGGAGGGACACAAACATTCGATCCATTGCAGTATCTCTTTGAGACATCAACTTCCAGTGCTACCAGTACCCTTCCCCACCCCCTTCCTCCACTCATACTAGCCAAGTAGGACAGGGGAGGGGCTATGCAGGGAGAATGACTCTCATGTCTACTCCTGACATTTTGGCAGCACCCCTGAGCATCACCAGAGCCCTGGCACTCTTTCAGTTCTCACTTGCACCTGAAGAAGATGGAAGTAAATCAATAAACCACTTACCAACAGGGTCCCAAAGGGACCGTGTCACATGTGCTTGTTAAGTAGCATTAGAAGCAGAATTTGCAACATGGCTGTTTTGATTCTCACCGTTGGGACAAACCATCAGTAGACCTGATAATACCTGGGATGTGGAGAGTCACATTTCTGAGAAGAACCAGTCAATATTCCAAATTCTGTGACTCTGTCCAACTCTAGCTGTGGTTGCATTCATCTTTCTCATCCATAACATATCTCTAAGCCACTACACACTGTCCTTGGTGAGAAAAGGACAGAAACATACACCTCAAAGGAAAGGAAACCTCCGAAGGCATAAATCTGAGCTGCCCAAAGTTACCTGGATGGAACACGGTACTTTTGCTGTCTTATTTCATCTCAGCCCTTGTGATTCAGAGTCAGATGAGGAGAGAAGAAAGCAACAAGCCATCCACAAGGAAAGAAACCCAAGAGGAAGGAGAGAAGTTATGATCAGGATGATAGGCAGCTGATACCCTACCATGCATAAAATAGCTAGCAGGAAGTTCCTGTGAAGCACGGGGAGCACAGCGTGGTGCTCTGTGAATGACCTAGAGGGGTGGGGTGCCGGGTGGGAGGGAGGCGAAGGAGAGAGGGCATACGTGCACACACAGAGCTGTTTCACTTTGCTGTACGGCAGAAACTAACTCAACATCGCAAAGCAAAGCAAAACAAACCAAAAAATACCATATACAATTAACGTTAAAAAAAAATAAATGAATAAAGATGAGGGCAGCCTTGGGATTTCTTTGGAAGGAATGATGCTAAAGCTGAAACTCCAGTACTTTGGCCACCTCATGCGAAGAGTTGACTCATTGGAAAAGACTCTGATGCTGGGAGGGATTGGGGGCAGGAGGAGAAGGGGATGACCGAGGATGAGATGGCTGGATGGCATCACCGACTCGATGGATGTGAGTCTGAGTGAACTCCAGGAGTTGGTGATGGACAGGGAGGCCTGGCGTGCTGCGATTCATGGGGTCGCAAGGAGTCGGACACGACTGAGCGACTGAACTGAACTGAACTGAAGATATGAAATACGGTTTTACTAAGTAAAAACAAAATTACTGTATCTCCTATTAGAACTTCTGTTCCCTTTGTCCTTAATCCTGTGTCCACGGGGATGGAGAAAGAGAGGCCGTTAGCCACAGGAAGTCATCCTTGAGTGCAGCACAGCCTGGCTGCCTACCTGTCTCTCCTGCAACGCCCAGGGGGAATCCAGCATCTCAGCACTTGCCCCCTGGCAGTGAAGCTGGCTCTTTCTGAGGGAAACACAGTAGTCCACTCAGGCATGAGACCAACTTATCAATCTTTTTATTTCGGGGCCCAGCCCTTAGCGTGCTTAAGGAATATTACTTGAAAACAGCTGAAGAATTTCCTCTGATAAAACACAGTAAAAACAAATAATTTTTCTATTTGCCCAATTGATTAAAAAACATCTTTAAATTGGTAGCCAGGTGTGACGTTCTTTCTATTCCTGTGATCACTGGGAGTAAGTGACTCTCTTGGTGACAATGGAGCAGGAAAGATGGACATTCGTGCAATGCCTGAGTAGACAATGCTGGCAATGAGGTCCCGTACTGAAGCGCATTATTACTGTGCCTGAGCCCGTCCTTCGCTTGGTAGGATGAGACTTGAAGCTGGCTGGCCGGTCAGAATGACCTGAGGACCCCCAGGGAACCGCACGAGAAGCCTTGAGAGCATCTTGTTATAAAAGAGCTGCGAGCGAATCCAGTCACTGACAGAAGCAGGATGAAATGGGAAGAGAGCTCTTGAAGCATTAGCTTCAAGTATCAAAACCAAAACTCATCCCAGTTTGAGAGATTTTTCCTTTTTACCCTCCTCAGGCTCCACTTTTCCTCCTCCAGCTTTCCTGAGAAGCTGTCAGAAAAAATAGTTATGGTTGGAGCAAGATTCCTGTAAGCAAATTGTTAGCCAAAACAATAATACCAATGAAAAAAAAAAAAAAAGCCTTTTGGGCTGAATCATTGTCCTCAGTGCAGCACATTTAAAATGGGTCTTATTTCAAGTGATTTAAGACACAGAGAGGAAGTAAGGTGGGTGCATAGGTGGGTGCATACTAGATAGCATCTTTATCACTGATCCCGCCCACCCCGCCCAGTTTCATCCCGACCCGGGTACCTCCCCATCGCCTTCCTGCTGGGGACCCTCCCATTGTGCATTACTGTATTCTTCTTTTTATTATTTGGCAACCTCTGTTCTGCTGAGAAGGGCATGCAAAATGACTGCTTGTGGAACTGCTCTCCATTGTTATGGAGACAATAAAAGGATGTCTGATAAGCATCTAACGGCAGATTTTTCTCCAGCTGAAGCCTGTTGGCAGCACAATTTTCCAGATTTGCATTCTACCTGTGGCTCCACGGAGCTCCTCCAGACTCCTTGCCAAGAGAGGACATTGTTCCTTCATTTCTGGAGGCCACGAGCACTTAGTGGGCTGTTGTAGATATTGTCTTAGAGCTGGCTAATTCTCACACGACTGACTGGCGGCTATAAATCTCTGGTTGCTCAAAAAGACTTTTGAACTATCTCAGTGTTTCAGGGAAATCTATTTGACTGAGACTCACGTGAGCAAGTACAATGTTGTCTGTGATTCAAGAAGGGGTAGATTTAAATAAAGGTGTTAGAAATTCAAATTCTTTTCCATTTTTTTAATGATTGTTTTTGATGTGGACCATTTTTTTAAAGTCTTTATTGAATTTGCTATAATATTGCTTCTGTTTTATGCTTTAGTTTCTTGGCCACGAGGCATGTGGCATTCTAGCTCCTGGGCCAGGGATCCAGCCTATACACCCTACATTAGAAGGTGAAGTCTTAAATCACTGGACCTCCAGAGAAGTCCATTAGATTCTTTTCTAAGCGAAAGCAAAAGTTGCTCAGTTGTATCCAACTCTTTGTGACCCCATGGACTATACAGTCCATGGAATTCTCCAGGCCAGAACACTGGAGTGGGTAGCCTTTCCCTTCACCAGGGGATCTTCCCAACCCAGGGACTGAACCCAGATCTCCCTCATTGCAGGTGGATTCTTTACCAGCTGGGCCATAAGGGAAGCCTCATTCTTTTCTAAAAGGTTGGTTAAAAATGATACTTTGCTTTATGAAATCTTAGAAACGTTTCAGACTCTGGCGCAATAGCTTTTATTCTTTCACTGGAGATTTTCAAGAGACTCAGTGCCCATTTATAAGAACATTCTTGAGGTGTATGTTTATGTGGGTTGGAAACTACACTATATGGTTTTTAAATACCAACTCTAAGATCAATTTTTCTATTCTCTTTAAATAAGAGCAACTCCTATTTATTTAACATGTAGTTAAATAAATTTCAAGTTACATGTCCATCTGTAAGAATGTCTATTGGCTGAAACAAAACTCTTCTTTTTGACCCTCTATTCAACTGTATTAATTTCGTGTGTATAATGACTTCCCTGGCAGTCCAGTGTTAAGACTCTATCTTCTGATGCAGAAAGTGCAGGTTTGATCCCTGGTAAGGAAGCTAAGATCCCACATGCCTCATGGCCAAAAAGCCAAAACATGAAGCAGAAACAATGTTGTAACAAATTCAATAAAAACTTTAAAAATGGTCCACATTAAAAAAAAATCTTACAAAAACAACCCCCACAACTTTATATTATGTGTGTACAATGTATCAAGTACTATACTAAACATTTTATTATAGCAGGGAACTAAAGGCATCTCCCATACCATCAATGAATTGAAATATTATGAAATAGAACTGCCATACGACCCAGCAATCCCACTGCTGGGCATACACAGCAAGGAAACCAGAACTGAAAGACACGTGTACCCCAATGTTCATTGCAGCACTGTTTACAATAGACAGGACATGGAAGCAACCTAGATGTCCATCAGCAGACGAATGGATAAGAAAGCTGTGGTACATATACACAATGGAGTATTACTCAGTCATTAAAAAGAATACATTTGAATCAGTTCTAATGAGGTGGATGAAACTAGAGCCTATTACACAGAGTGAAGTAAGCCAGAAAGCAAAACACCAATACAGTATACTAACACATATACATGGAATTTAGAAAGATGGTAACCCTGTATGAGAGACAGCAAAAGAGACACAGATGTATAGAACAGTCTTTTGGACTCTGTGGGAGAGGGCAAGGGTGGGATGACTTGGGAGAATGGCATTGAAACATGCATATTATCATATGTGAAACGAATCGCCAGTCCAGGTTCGATGCATGGGACAGGATGCTCAGGGCTGGTGCACTGGGATGACCCAGAGGGATGGGGAGGAAGTTGGGAGGGGAGTTCGGGATGGGGAACACATGTACACCCGTGGCAGATTCATGTCAATGTATGGCAAAACCAATACAATATTGTAAAGTAATTAGCCTCCAATTAAAATAAATTTATATATATAAAAAGAAGCAAGTCACAGGAAGATAGATAATTAATTTTTAAATATCAAAATGCTGCCCCAAACTCTTTGCTGGAAATGTGGGGCTTAAGGTCTAGCAGAGAACACCCCAGGCTGTGAGGTTAAAGAAAGCTTTCATTACATAAGTGGGGTTTGAACTGTGCTATTGAAGAAATTTTTGACCTATGTGTTTTCACTGCTTCCATTTAATTATATGTTAATTGTGGTTAATCAGAAATCAGCCTGGAATAGTAAGTTCTTTATTGTTTCCTATGTCTCTTAGAAGGTCACAAAAATAGACAAAAACATAGAAGACAGCCCAGAAGTAGATTTACAGAATAGCTAGAATTCAGAAAGGTAGACTTGATGGGGAAAGGACAGAATTGTTTATTGACAACACATATCTTCAAGAGTCATAGTAATATTTCAGCATCTTGGTATAACTCACTCAATTTAAGCTTAAGTAATTTCAACCTAACAGTCACCAAATAAGAAGAAACAGCTGGAGGCAAATGAATGCCTTAGAAACTCTAGGTCAGTATCATCAAAGGGATGATGATTGCGACATTCTGAGATGGTTGAGAATAGCTAATGTGATTCCTTCGAATACAATGTGACAATAAAGCAGGGTTTAAGGGACTGGACTGCATTTCTGCATTTTGTAACATTTGGTAAACAAAGTTCCTCCATTTTCTGTTCACCATATGCGGCATATTCCCTATTAGCATAAAATTCCAGTGACTCTTAAATAATCCAGATTCAGTGACAGAACGTGACTGACCTTCTGATAAAATCAAATAGATGAGCAAAATTGTACTTAGTCTCTTATTTTGAAAGTAAAATAATTTCTCTATGATACTTATATACATTTTTGGCACAAGATTTCTTTTTCTTGCAAACATTTTCAATAATAAAAATTATTGTTTAGAAGCCAAATATTATAAACTAGTTTCATGACAGAATAATAGTTTTTGCTTGGCATATTAATTATTTTAAACATTTTATTAGAATTGAAAAGATAAGCTTCCCACTTAATTTGTTCTCTAGGTAGTTGAGTTTCAATCACTTTTTTTTTTTTTGTCTTTACATTTTGAAGGAGGCAGAAGGAAGCAAAATTAATGCACAAGAAGCACCCAGCTTCACTCACCTGGGGAAAATTTTAAAAGTTTACAATTATCTGTAGAGCATGTACTTAGTTCAGTTCAGTTCAGTTCAGTCACTGAGTCATGTCCGACTCTTCGCAACCTCATGAATCGAAACACGCCAGGCCTCCCTGTCCATCACCAACTCCCGGAGTTCACTCAAACTTACGTCCATCAAGTCGGTGATGCCATCCAGCCATCTCATCCTCTGTTATCCCCTTTTCCTCCTGCCCCAAATCCCTCCCAGCATCAGAGGCTTTTCCAATGAGTCAACTCTTCTCATGAGGTGTGGCCAAAGTACTGGAGTTTCAGCTTTAGTGCCATTCCTTCCAAAGAAATCCCAGGGCTGATCTCCTTTAGAATGGACTGGTTGGATCTCCTTGCAGTCCAAGGGACTCTCAAGAGTCTTCTCCAACACCACAGTTCAAAAGCATCAATTCTTCGGTGCTCAGCTTTCTTCACAGTCCAACTCTCACATCCATACATGACCACTGGAAACCATAGCCTTGACTAGACGGACCTTTGTTGGCAAATAATGTCTCTGCTTTTCAATATGCTATCTAGGTTGGTCATAACTTTCCTTCCAAAGAGTAAGCGTCTTTTAATTTCATGGCTGCAGTCACCATCTGCAGTGATTTTGGAGCCCCCCAAAATAAAGTCTGACACCGTACTCAGCCTAGTGCTAATTAAATTACTCTTCTGTATATTAGGAAGTAAGTTTTTTCCAAACCCTCAAAGAGCTTTCCATCTTGGTAGGGAAAGAAGACACCAACTAGTGACTTAATAAAGCAAAAGATGGAACTTGAGTGATTTGGAGTCATAACACGTAGGGTAGGAGGTACACAAATGGGAGTCAGAGCCGTGGGGGAATGTCCGGGAAAAAGTACCAAAGATGTGATCTCGGAGGTGGATTCCATTATGGAAAAGCTTGATGGCAACAGAAGTGGAAAAGGGGCCAATCTGTTCATGGCCAGTGAGAAACAATCACTTAATCAAATAAAGAGACCGAAAGCAACATTCAAAGGTAGCAAGCAAACAGAAAACCCTGCCTAACTGGAGTAGAGTGGAGAACAGCAGACCCAAGCAGATCAAGAGAGAGTCAGTAGCTAAGATGTGGCCAGGTGACGGCTTTGACATTTAGACAGAAGAATCTATAAAGATAAGATGGATGGCTGATTCCCATACAATCCTGAAGAAAGCTGGAGAAGCCCCAGCTGGATAAGGCCTTTCCCTCCTAGTGTAAGAGGAAGTTCTCTTTCAATTCCATTAGAGAAGAAGGAGGGAGATAAAATTATGTCATTCTCTGTCTTATATTTAACCCCAAATTTTCTTAAACTTGTGGTGACTGCTGTGGATTGTTTGCTAGCTTAATTCTAAAATCTTTAAGGAGTAAAAGAACCGTTCAATAACTAGGAATCTGACAGCTTGCATTTTGCTTTGTGTTTAAGAAAAGACCTGTGCTTGGGGCTCTAATTTTTCAGTCACATATATTTATTACAGTCAGATAGGGCAGCTGTTCAGTGTAATAACTAAAAAAACAGACTCAGAGTAAGAGGACATTGTATCCCAGCTCTACCTCTTAACAATATAGACCGTCAAGAAGTTATTTTATTTACCTGTACTTCAGTCTTCTATACAAACTAAAGAAGAAGAAGATGATGGTGGTGGTGGTGGTAATAACACCTATTAATAGGTGTAAATGTATATCTGTAGTATAATATGCATATTGTGTGTGTATATATATATGTAAAAGTGAAAGTGAAATCACTCGATCATGTCCGACTCTGGAACCCCATGGACTGTAGCCTACCAGGCTCCTCCTTACATGAGATTTTCCAGGCAAGAGTACTGGAGTGGGTTGCCATTTCCTTCTCCAGGGGATCTTCCTGACCCAGGGATCGAACCCAGGTCTCCCACATTGCAGGCAGACGCTTTACCCTCTGAGCCACCAGGGAAGCCCTGTGTGTATATATATCTGTATAGTTTATTGGATGATCCTTGGCACAGAAGCCACCAATAGGTATTAACTGTGATTATTTTATTGCAGCACAAGTGTCCCTCATATTATACCATAATTAAATGTACTAGCGAATGAAAGTCACTCAGTCATGTCCAGTTCTTTGTGACCCCATGGACTACAAAGGCCATGGAATTTTCCAGGCCAGAATACTGAAGTGGGTAGCCGTTCCCTTCTCCAGGGGATCTTACCAACCCAGGAATCGAACCGGGGTCTCCTGCATTGCAGGTGAATTCTTTACCAGCTGAGCTACCAGTGAATCCCTAAATGTACTAACATTTTATTACATCTATAAAGAATACTATAAGATATTAGATTAAAAAGTTTGAGAACCACATGGTCAAAAATAGGAAGCAATTATAGTTTTTCAAAAAGTTACCTGATGAAAAAATTTCAGGAAGATTAGTTCGCTTTCTTCTCTTTTTAATTTATTCTCACTGTACACATTTTTACCTATACAAGCTTACCTATCTCCATGGCTTAATTTATAGCAAGTCTTATGTGCTGACATCCAAAATTTATCTCTAAACCTGACCTGTTCCTCTAGCTCCTAACCTGTCTATACAATGGCCTACTGGGATTTTATTACCCCTTCTGGGAACTCAGGATGAGATGGTTGGATAGCATCACCAACTCAAGGGACATCAACTTGGACAAACTCTGGGCAACAGCAAGGGACAAGGAGGCCTGGTGTGCTGCAGACCATGGGGTCACGAAGAGTCAGACATGACTTAGTGACTGAACAATGACAACAACTGGGAACTCAGGGGCAGTGTTTCAAATTCAGCTACTCTCCAATCTGTCACACTGGTAGAACGCTAATGCCCTGGTTCTTAGAATGCAACCCCCTATCAGTAACACCAGCATCACCGGAGGACGTATTAGAAATGCAAATTCTTGGCTCTATCCCAGACCAATGAATCAGGAATTTGAGGTTGGGGGAGAGAAGAATACCTATATGTTTTAAAAAGCCCTGCCCATGAACCTGATGCATGCTAGAGTCTGAGAACTACTGATCTAATACAAAAGTTTACATTTTGTTCCGTATCTGATTTGTGATTCTCTCCTCTTTCACAGAAAGGATTCAGGTTTTCAAGTAGAAGGAACTAACTCTGGTGACTTAAGAAGGGAATTGATGGGAAGGTACAAGACTAAGTCTAGAGACACTTACTTAGCAACTAATGAATAGTATCTGGGGCAGGACAGTGGGATGTTTTACAGCTAAAGCAAGAGTGGACCAGTTTCAGTTCTTTAAAACCCACTGCTATTAGCTCCCTCCTTTAACTAAGTATGCTTAATAAGCTTCAGTATTTTCAGTCAAATTTTTGAAAATTATAATCAAACAGTCGGGATCAAAAGTCTTTTAAAAGGATGAGAAATGGGTCTTACTGGCCAAGATGACTTTACCTAGATTTTGTGAATCGTGGTGTCCATTTGTGTCCATTAAGAAAAACCCTCAACCTCTAAAGTTTGTCTAGGAGGGTAGATGAAATTATTTATATGATTAAGGAAACTGTACCCATAGAACTGTCCTAAATATATCTTAATGTATCTGGAAATAATTTTACATTAAAATCAGTATGAAAATTAGATCATAAAGTGAAACTAGACTTTTAAAACATTATTTTCATATTTGTAACTTAAAGAACATTATCAAGGCAGTCTGGAGGCACCGTTTTTCTGACTATTGATCCTTTAAGATGCCATTGTTAGCAAGCCAACTTCCAAATGTTTTTCTGTTTGAAACAGAGGGATAATTGGGAGGTTGGGATTAGCAGATGCGAGCTGTTATATATAGAACGGCAAACAACATGGTTGGAACTATAGCAGGGAGCTATAATCAATATCCTGTGATAAACCATAATTAAAAGGAATACAAAAAAGAATGTATTTATATACGCATAACCGAATCACTTTGCTGCACAGCAGAAATTAACATGACATTGCAAATCAATTGTTCTTCAATAACAATTAAACGTGAAATAAAATAAATTAGAATATTTGAAAAATGAATTTAATATAGCTAACATCTGTTTGATAAAAATTCCAAAAATGGAAAAAAGAGATGAAGGAAAGAAATCATCTAAGAGAGAAAAGTTGTAATATTATCAGTCTTCACACTAAGTGTATAAACAGGGCCGAAAAAAAGCAAAACCAAAATCAGAATAGTATATAATAAGAATAAATAATAAGACAATTATGGATATGCATTCTGCATTTTCAGAAATGCACAGACTTAGCAAGTTTATCTCCCAGGCACCACTGTTGTAATGAGAATAAAGTAGCAAAACGAGAGAAGGATATAAAAAAGAACATAGAGTTGAAGAGAAAAAGGAGCTAAGTCGGTACATGGTAGAATTACTGGGTGGCAACCACACAGCAAAGAAAACACTAAGTCCAAGTCTGAACATGAGTAGCTGTTCTTCAAAGAAAGCAGTTTTCAAAATGAAAATATTATACATTTAACAGAATGGTGTAATTAAGAAATTGGGCCATCTCATTCATGTATCAGTAATAAAGGTGGTTTACATTTCTTTTTCCAATAAAAACAAAACAAAAAGCTTGACAGAAACTACAAGAAAAACCTACATTTTTATAAACTAATTATAATCTAATTATGAAGCAAACATACACTTGGCATGGTTTGGAAGAATTCAAGGGTGGTGAAAACTTCGCATATGGTGAAAGAAAGAGGTTTCATTTATTCTTGCTCTTGTGATATTTTCTGTTTGAGTGACACAGCTTAAAGGCATAGAATGTATTTTATCTCCAATCATACTAGTTGGCTTTAATAGTAAATAATATTTTACAATACTTTGCAAAAGAATATTTTATAATCAACAGTATTTTCCACTTCTCTGCTGAAATTCTCGATGTTGTCTTTTAATCACTTGAACATAGGAAGCATGACTATTTTAAAGTTTGTCTCATAACTATTTCTGAACCCCTGTGGGTCTATATCTACTGTATGCTGTTTATATTTTGTCTCCTCAACCTCTCCCTCCTTTTCCTCTTCCTTCTTTTCTTCTCCTTAAATCATTTTTTACATCTCCTTTCTTCCTAGTTCCTAAATATCTGTTGATTATTTTGGCACAATAGTATCTTGAGAAGACTCAGTAAGACTGTTTATCTAGAAGCTTCTACTCAAATCTGAAGAAAGGAGCTTTTAAAACTTATTGGGTCTCAATGTGTTTTCTGAAACATTGCCCTCACTCTCATTCAGCCAGACAATCATTCTTGGCATTCTCAAAAGCATATGCAGGTCATTTTAACTTTGTATGTGATGGATAAACATCCACACCACGGTAGCCAAAAATAATACCCATTTTGTGCTGGCCTGATGGGTCCTTCAGATTAGGAGCAAGTTCAAAGCAACTCTATTCTCTGGAAGGGGACTAGAGTAGGACTTGTATATTTAAAAGCTTTCTTTTTAAATCAGATATTAATTTACAAAAGTGGCTTCATCTGTATGAAAGCTTTCAGGCTTGCTAGGAGGTTATGTAGTACAGAAAGAAAGTTTCCAACATGACAGAGACACTAGCAGTGTGTGTCAGTCCCTTGAGTTTTTAAATAGAGAGCATCAGGGTAGGGATTTTCTTTGTTTGATTTGCAGTTAAAGTAGGTGTGTGGTCCTACTCTCTCATCTAATTAAGTGAGGATTCAAAGATGCCAAAAATCCAAAGTGATATTAGCCTAGATATTAGCAATGTTAGCTTACAACTACTGATATCATGTTCTTATGAAAGGAATTGGATGCCTTTTAATAGCTGGGCTAACTACTGTCCAGACTGGAAGCAACTGAGGGCATCTCTGGACAGACACCTGTTCCCACGTCTCTTCGGTCAACCAAGATCCATGAGCATATCTTGTGTTCTGTATCTTTCTTCTCATGATGGGCTGAATTGCCCCCCGCCCCTGACACCCCTGCAGTCTTAACCCCTAGTTTCTCAGAATGTGACATTATTTGGAATTAGGATTGGTGCAGCTATGATTAAGTGGAAGTCATATTGGAGTATGCTCCTGCTGCTGCTAAGTCGCTTCAGTCCTGTCTGACTCTGTGCGACCCCATGGATGCAGCCTACCAGGCTCCTCTGTCCATGGATTTTCCAGGCAAGAGTACTGGAGTGGGGTGCCATCGCCTTCTGCCCATATTGGAGTATAACATGCTCCTCATTCAATATGACTGGTATTATTGTAAGAAGACAGCCACGTGAAAAGGGAACTATCTAGCCACCAGCCAAGGAAAGCCTGAGGCTAAGGAAGATGGAGGAGGCAAGGAAAGACCCTCCCCTCAGAGCATGACTCGGTTGACACACTGGTTGTTGACATCAAGCCTCAAGAACTGAGAGAGGGATTTCCCTGGCAGTCAGTGGTTAAGACTTTGCTTTGCAATGCAGACGGTGTGTGTTTGATCCCTGATCAGGGAGGTAGGATCCCATATGCCTCAAGGCCAAAAACCCAAAACATAAAACAGAAACAATATTGTCACAAATTCAATAAAGACTTTGAAAATGATTGACATAAAAAAAAATCTTAAAAAATCCCCAAGAACTGTGAAAGAATAGATTTCCCAATTTATGGTAGTTTTTAATGACATCCCCTAGGACATGAATACATGTCTCCTGATGCCCACATGCAAATAAGCTGGAATCTAAAATTTATATCTCCAAGAAGGCACTTCTAATGGAGAGAAAAGTGAATTATTTATTCACGATCAGGGAGTATAATCCCAAGAAGCTCATCCGATGTCTGATGTTCTATTTAAGTCTAATGTTTCATCTTTAAACTTCAAGCAATTTTAAATCTATTTTCTAATCAATCTCCTCTTTTCCTCAAGTAAATCTAATTTTTTTAGAGCTGTTTTTAAGTTCCCAGCCAAACAGCAGAGGGCGCAGAGATTTCCCATGTGCCTCTCGTCCTCATCACTTACTGTGATAACTTTCTCCATTATCAACCATCCTCACCAGAGCGGTACATCTGTTATAGTTCATCATTACATTGATGTGCAGTTATCATCCAAAGTCCACAGTTTATACACTTGGTGTTGTACAGTCTGTGTTTTTGTTTAGTTGCCAAGTTGTGTCCAACTCTTTGCAACCCTATGGACTGTAACCCACTAGACCCCTCTGTCCATGGGATTTCCCAGGCAAGAACACTGGAGTGGGTTGCCATGCCCTTCTCCGGGGCATCTTCCCAACCCAAGGATAAAACCCAGGTATCCTGCGTTGCAGGCAGATTCTTTACCACCTGAACCACCTGGGCAACCCTGTACATTCTATGCTGTTGTTTAGTTGCTAAGTCATCTCCAGCTTTTTTGCAAGCCCATGGACTGTAGCTCCCCAGGCTCCTCTGTCCATGGGATTTCCCAGACAAGAACACTAGAGAGGGTGTTCTTGAAGTGGATAAAGCATATAAAATATGTCAGGTATTCACATGAGTCCACTTTTTTGGCTTATCATTGCCATTTTCACTTCTCCTACAGGTATTGCCTAACACATGCGTGGGTGACTTCCTTGCATCATTTTCAAGGCATTTCCTTCCCGACCCAGGGATCTCCTGTATTGCAGGAAGATTTCTTTTTTACCGCTGAGCCACCTGGGAAGCCCTGTACATTCTATGGTGTTGTTTAGTCTTCAGTCATGTCCAACATTTTTGTGACCCCATGGAATGTAGCTTCCCAGGCTCTTCTGTCCATGGGATTTCCCAGGCAAGAATACTGGAGTGGGGAGCTTGAAAAAGACTCATACCTAGGCTTCTTTCCAGGACAGTTGAATCAGCAGTCCTAAGAGGGACACCCGAGCACCCAGTAGCTTGCCCAAAGCCACACAACAAAGACTGAGCTGAAGGCTTTCTGCCTCTTAAACATCTGGACTTCACCTAAACTGCATGGAAAGGACTTCTTTAAAATATAAACAACAGCTTAGTTCTCAAAGATTGCAAAAACTTAAATGAAAATTTAACTTAAAGTGGAAAAGAATTTAGATATATTTGTTGATCCATCTGAACATAAACTCCAAAGTCTGTATTTTGGAGTACCGGTCATCAGTTCAAAGGGCTGGAGTGGACGATGCTCTGAGAGGTCTTTCAAAGCCATGTGCTGAGAGAAATAATGAAAGTGTAGGGTGACTAACAGAAGGATAGAATTTGGATGGTCTAATGATTTTGAAACAGTGGATAAAGCATATAAAATATGTCAGGTATTCACATGCGTCAACTTTTTTGGCTTATCATTGCCATTTTCACCTCTTCTCCTACAGGTATTACCTAACACATGCACGGGTGACTTCCTTGCATCATTTTCAGGAGCACAGATTTTTGGGATAAACTACCTAATTTAGTTTCCAAATATATTCTCTCTAGCTGTGTACTCTTAAGTAAGTTACTTCGCTTCTCTGTGACTCAGTTTCTTCAACTATAAAATAGGAATAATAATGGTATCATGTCAGTGCTGCCTGAGTCACCCAAAGCACTCTCGCCTTAAGATCTCTCACAGCTTTTCTGGGTGAGAATGCAGAAGAAGCTTGGTTGGGCAGTCTCAGCTCAGGGTTTCTCTAAGCCAGGATTTAAGCAACAGTCTTGTGATGGCTTGGTTAGGGCTGGAAGATCTACTTCCAAGCTGGCTTGCTCACATGAAATCACAAAAGGGTGCTTATTGTCGGCAGGAAGCTTCAACTTTTCTCCACAAAGTGGGGAACTCTATGAACTGCTTGAGAGCTACCTGACTTCCTCCAAAGAAAATGACCCAAGAGACCAAAGTGGAACTTGCCATGCATTTTATGACCTAGCCTTAGGGTTATATACCACTCCTCCTACAGTATTCTGTGGGTCACACAGCCCAACCCTGATTCAGTTTGCAAGGAGACTGCACCCTTCTGTCAGGGAGTAAAGATCATTGGGGGCCATTTTGGAGATAGATACTGTAAGCACCTAGTTCATAGGCTTTTTGCAAAGATATATGTGTATCCACTTAGAACAGAGCTCAGACCAACAGCTAAGAAAACACTTAGGTAGAGCAGAATACGTTGTGTGTGTGTATACCTCACATTTAGAAGAGAGCTTGTGTGTGTGTGTGTGTGTGTGTGTGCGCTCGCTTAGTTGCTCAGTCGTATCCAGCTCTTCCTGACCCCACGGACTACAGCCCATCAGGCTCCTCTGTCCATGGGAATTTCCAGGCTAGAGTACTGGAGGGGACTGCCATTTCCTTCTCCAAGTAATCTTCCCAGCCCAGGGATCAAACCTGCATCTCTTGCATCACCTGCATTGGCAGGCAGATTCTTTACCACTACACCACCCGGGAAGTCCACAGCAGAGCTTAGACCATAGTAAATGTTATATAACTAAACAGAAATTTCAGGAGTGGCCATTAGTACTATAGTTTAAAAATCACCACTTGCTAAGTTGCTTCAGCTGTGTCCAACTCTTTGCAACCCTATGGACTGTAGCTCGCCAGGCCCCTCTGTCCATGGGATTCTCCAGGCAAGAATACTAGAGTGGGTTGCTGTGCCCTCCTCCAGGGGACCTTCCTGATCCAGGGATTGAACCCAGTCTCTTATGTCTCCTGCATTGGCAGGCGGGTTCTTTACCAGTAGCACCACCTCAGTTCAGTCAGCTCAGTCACTCAGTCATGTCCAACTCTTTGCGACTCCATGCACTGCAGCACGTCAGGCTTCCCTGTCCATCACCGACTGCTGGAGTTCACTCAGACTCCTGTCCATTGAGTCAGTGATGCCGTCCAACCATCTCATCCTCTGTTGTCCCCTTCTCCTCCTGCCTTCAATCTTTCCCAGCATCAGGGTCTTTTCCAATGAGTCAGTTCTTCATATCAGGTGGCAAAAGTATTAGGTCAGCTTCAGCATCAGTCCTTCCAATGAATTTCCAGGACTGATTTCCTTTAGGATGGACTGGTTGGATCTCCTGGCAGTCCAAGGGACTCTCAAGAGTCTTCTCCAACACCACAGTTCAAAAGCATCAATTCTTTGGCGTTCGGTTTTCTTTATGGTCCAACTCTCACATCCATACATGACTACTGGGAAAACCATAGCTTTGACTAGATGGATCTTTGTTGGCAAAGTAATGTCTCAGCTTTTTAATATGCTGTCTAGGTTGGTCATAGTTTTGCTTCCAATGAGCAAGCGCCTTTTAATTTCATGGCTGCAGTCACCATCTGCAGTGATTTTGAAGCCCAAGAAAATTAAGTCTGTCACTGTTTCCGTTGTTTCCCCATCGATTTGCTATGAAGTGATAGGACAGGATGCCATAATCTTAGGTTTTATCCCGGTGCCACCTGGGAAACCCCAAAATCACCACAGGCGTTTCTAATATACAGCCAGGTTTGAGTGCCATGCTTCTACACCAGTACTTAGCTTCATCATGATAATCAATCCTGAAGCCCTAGTTGAGAGATTCTCTCCCTTGGCTGCGTATCTAAGAATCATCTGGAGAACTTTAAAGAATGTAGACCTTCAGGTTACAGACTGGGCCAATTCTATCCAAATCTGTGGTTCATGGGACCCAGACATGAGAATTTTTTTTTTGAGCTTCCTAGGCTATATTAAGGAGAAGGCAATGGCACCCCACTCCAGTACTCTTGCCAAGCAAATTCCATGGACGGAGGAGCCTTGTGGGCTGCAGTCCATGGGGTCGCTACGAGTCAGACACAACTGAGTGACTCCACTTTCACTTTTCACTTTCAAGCATTGGAGGAAGGAAATGGCAACCCACTCCAGTGTTCTTGCCTGGAGAATCCCAGGGACGGGGGAGCCTGGTGGGCTACCGTCTATGGGGTTGCACAGAGTCGGACACGACTAAAGTGACTTAGCAGCAGCAGCAGCAGGCTATATTAATACACGGTCAAGTTAGAGACACACTGCTTTAATTATTTAACTTAGATTATTATATTCCAATTTTTCCCATTTTCTCCATGAGCTGAGCTCCAACAACAGCATTTAGATGCTGGAGACCCAATTTCACTTGTTGAAAACAGAGGGAAGACCTTTGACTCACCCTCATGTGCTGGAAATGCTGCGGATGGGTGGGAACATGCAGCATGGCGCCAGTTGTTCCCCATCTGCACCCTGTGTGTCTGGAGGATTTGAGCCTCCAGCATGTCAGCCAGGCTCCTTTGGCCGGAATTTGCCTTCATGCAAGACTAGAAACCTCCTAGGCATGTGATTGCTGGGCCAGGAAAATGTCACCCACAGCCAGAGAAAAACCAGCCTGCCACAAATCTAGAGTGAATGGCACATGAAACCAATTTAGCCAAAGTGGCTGGAGAAGGATCAGAAAGCATCGTGAGATGGCCATTCTGGAAACAGTGCTTATTAAGATGCCCCTGGTAAAGTTGCTAGGTAGTGTTCGGGCACAGAACACTCCTCAAATTCAAAAGCATGGGGCTGCCTGTCTGCTCTGTGTGAGTCAACGTTTGTGTGGCCTAGACAATTGCAATTTGGGGAAGATGAGCAATAGAGAGCGAATGGCAGCCATATTGGGGCCAGAAAAATACGAGGTAAATGGCAGTTTCCGGTGAATGACGCCATCACACTAGATATAGAAAATCTGTGATGTGCTGGAAAAGTCAACTCTGTTTGCAAATATTTGTGACTGGAAGAAGCTCTTAGCAGACTTTGCTTACGGCTTTCTCTCCATGCTTAAACCTATGTTTGTTTTAAGTAAAGCTTTATCCATGTGTTTCTGATTCCATTACACATAACTCATCAGAGTCTTTATTTGGGGGAAAAAAACTATTTAATGTCCAAGATGTTTTTGCTTTTTAGCCTTTTAAAGCATTTTTTTTCTCTCTTTGAAAGGGGCTGAAATCACATGTTTGCCAAGTTGAGAGCCCACTCAGCTTTTGTGAGTGCAGAATTTTGACCACTGTTCAGGATTTGAATTTCTTCACATTTGCCAAAAATGTGACTTCCTGCTTGTTTTTAATACCCAAATCCCTTTTGAGATTGAATGTGAGACTCTCAATGAAACCTGAAGGCAACAGATTTGCCCTTTCATCGATTCTTTTTTCCCCCTATCGTGCAGCTTATTAATACCTTTATGTTACAATCTTTGTGACTCTGTGGAACAATTTTTATTTGTGTTGCCTAGCAATGAAAGAAAAATATTTTGAGCTTGTGATGGTACCTTTTATCAAGGATCTCAGAACTGACTTGCAAACATGAGCACAAAACTATGACAATATTAGCTTCCATGTAACCCATGATGAATACAGCAACTGATTTGTGGAAATAAGAAAAAAGTAAGAACATAAAAGGAGAATGTATGGACTTGACAGCAAGCCAAATGGGCCATTAGGACTCCAATAACTATTTTCTCATATGTCCCTTAAGAAAACTAGTTAGGTGTCTCTGTTTTATAACCTCTCTTTCTTAGAATGAAGGGAAACGGAAACCAATCATATTATCAGACTGAGCCAAAGCTTCTTAAAATGATGCAAATCAACTAATAAAAGCTAAATAAATTCTAGCTGGTTATTCCAATATATTTATCTACATAATGCTGTATGCTCTGTTACTTGGAATGCTTTCTTTTTCTTTACCAACATTTTAATTATAGATGCTTGATTTAAGTCATCAGAAAGAAGAAGAAATAAAGCGCAAGAAAGTTGTAATGAACTATTGTCAAGAAGCTGGAATAAATATTATTTTCATAGATGCAGTAAACTGGTATCTAATTTCATCCCCAGATGAGTAATTTGGTCAACACCATCTTTTATGTTGATTGTTATTTGGTACTGTGGGACTTTTGTACAGGAAGTGGAAGTCATAATTCTTATCCTTGAAGAACTTACAATTAGGAGAGTTTATAAAATTTTATTACCAAACAATAAATCACAAAAACAAAAGATTAACCCATAGCAATGACAGATGTTCAAGCCACCCAGTACTTGGGGAGACGACGAGGACTGAATGTCAGCAGAGGCTGAATAGCCAGATCTAAGGCACTCAGAGCACACTGACTGCCACCACGCCGAGGTGAAAACAGGTATAATTTTTCACACAATAAAGATTATTTTTTTATGACATAATAAAAATCATCCTATTTTGTACAAGTACTCCCTAATTTGACATATAAAGAGAAGATCAAATTGAACTTTACAGTGGAGAAAGACATACTTTAATAACTCGTACTATAACAAGGATCACAGCCACTCTATCTACTTAATATACCCAGTTGGATCAAAACACTTGTATTATAGTGATCAAGTTTTAAAGTTAATGTTATGAAAACCACTCCCCATAATGGTTTACTATTTGATAAAAATGCAAGCATATTTTCTTTTTATTTCACCTGTGCAGATATTTTATCTCCAGGCCAGGCTCTTAAAATGCCTGTGATTAATGTAAACTGCAGTTATCTCTTGAAGAATGTATAGCAATTTTTTTTTATTAATGAGGAAGAAAAATTAGATGTTTTAGGGGAAGATTTTGAATATTTTCCCTCAGTGGCTAACCTTAATTCAGTTTGTTTCTCAGTCCCCTTTTCCATAAAGCAAGGCTTTCACTTGCCAGGAAATCTATGTGGGAACTTGGAAAGGAGATTCGGACTCTGTGGTTGTAAGAATCGTTATTCCTGGGGTTCTGCGGGGACATTCTCTCCCCAGCTAGACAATAGCTGTACTGGCAGAATCAGTCTGATGTAACTGTTTTGGAACTGTGGAGTCTACTGAAGGCTTGGAACTTCCAGAGGAAGACTTGGATGGTAAATTGTGGTTAATTTCAGTCAATTTTAGCTCTTAGCATAATAGCTGCTACCACTTCCCAAACACCAGCCCCGCTGCAGGCAGCTATGCAGGTAGGTATTCCAGGAGGAGCTAGAATGAAGTTTATAGGAGCCATGCATGTGTGCGTTAAGTGTATCCAACTTTTTGCAACCCCATGGACTATAGCCCACCAACCTCCTCTGTCCATGGGATTTCCCAGGCAAGAAACTGGAGCAGGTTGCCATTTCCTTCTCCAGATATCTTCTCAACCTAGGAATCGAACCTCATCTCCTGCATTGGCAGGTGGAGTCTTTACCACTGAGCCACCTGGGAAGCTCAGTTGCATGTCTATGATCAAGCTTTATGCCTTGAAGTACCCTGAATATAAAAGAACAATGTACATGATGATGATCTTACAAAATGTGTAAACATCTGTCTAGTTCTTTAAAATGGTTGATGCATTTTTCAATAACTTCATCCAGCTTGATTCTCAGAGCAGCTCGGTAAGGTAGGTATTGTTAATATCTCTATGGTATAGTTACTGTCATTTCCCTTCACTTCTTTCTTAACCACTACTGCTACTTGGCTCTGCAATTCTGCCATCGTGGACTAATAGTTCTTACTTATGGTTCTTTTTTGATAGGTTCAGGTTCTTTCTTTGCCTCATGTTTCTGCCTGAGTCGATCTCTACCCATCCCTTGTAAAATTCTATTTTAATTCAGTAGGGAATGTAACAACACATCAGAGCTGACTTTAGCTTGGCTTAAGCCAAGGAGCTCTGGAAATCACACCGAGGATGCTGCCTTCATTGCCAAGTTCACTTATTAAGGAAAAAATGCTTATAGTGTTAGGCATGAAATGTGATTAGAGTCGGTCCTGGCCAGGGACAGCTTTTACAAAGACAGTGCCTCTGACTCTGAGGAATTGGAGTCACTTTTCCCTAACAAATGTGCTTCCTTAGAGGAGATCTCTTTGCCTCCTTTGTGCTAACTTGATGAAATCTGTCCCTTGCACACAAACCCCCTTCAAGTTGGTGGTTGTAAAGTGATGTCGCATGTAAAAACTAACCCCAGTTTGTTAAAGCAGATTCTGTGTGTAATAAACATGGCAATTCAGTGTAGATACGGAGTAAGAACGAACTTTACTTAGAGCTTTTTCTGTGAAGTCTTGTGGCCCATAGACCAGCACCATCAACATCATCTTGGAATTTATTAAAAATACAGAATCTCGGGCTCCACTCCAGACCTACTGAACAGAAATCTGAATTTTAACAAGGGCCTCTGGAGATGTGTATGTATGTTGGGACTTCAGAAGACTACTGCGGATTGCCATCTATTGCTTAGTCACATCTGGTATGGGTGCTCTTAAATCATTCTTTGCCAGAGTATATGTTCTTGCCATCTCTTTTATACCAGGAATGAAGTGCCTGTAGAATTTCAGTGACCAAAAATGCACTCCCCCAACCCCACCTTTTTATTATTCAAAAGCGTAGGTTGAGGACTTCCCTAGTGGTCCAGTGGTTAAGAATCCTCCTCCCAGTGCAGAAAATGCTGGTCCAGTCCCTGGTCAGGGAACTAAGATCCCACATGCCCCTGGGCAACTAAGACCCAACACAGCCAAAAATAGATAAGTAGATAAATATATTTTTTAAAGTGTAGGTTGGTCTACTAATACTGGATTTATAGTGAATATATTTGAATGCATCCATTTTGAGCACTGGTGCATGTTTCACTGAATTATTTGTCCTCTCTGGTTAGATTTGGATTTAAATTTATGACTGAATTTCTAAACTCTTATTGATCCTCAAGTACTACTCCAACTTGGAAAGTCAATTGAATGAACTATGTGAAAGCATGTCTTTTGGTGCCTATAATATGCAAAAAAAAAAAAAAAATGGTGCTGTGACTATTTTTGCTTGTTGAATTTTATATTATTGGTTTTTATGGAAAGGCATTTTATTTTAAATATAGCAGTGTATACATCAATATGATCTGCCTGCAAATGGGAGACTTGGGTTCAATCCCTGGTTTGGGAAGATCCCCCAAAGAAGGGATAGGCTACCCACTCCAGTGTTTTTGGACTTCCATTGTGGCTCAGCTGGTAAAGAATCTGCCTGCAATGTCAGAGACCTACGTTCGATCCCTGGGTTGGGAAGATCCCCTGGAGAAGGGAAAGGCTACCTACTCTAGTTATTCTCGCCTGGAGAATTCCATGGACTGTATAGTCCATGGGGTCACAAAGAGTTTGACACCACCGAGCGCCTTTCACTTTCATCAATATGATCTTATTGTTTGCACTTTAGGATCCACATTTAGAGATTGTTGAGGGGGTAGAGGGAGGAATAAGGACTGTGGAAAGATTGTCTAATAATCTTTTCTTTAACAATCATTTACAAACATCTCCTAGGTTCCCACATTGGCCAGGAGGTGAGCATATCAATGAATAACAAGCAGTCTCTTGCTTTGATTTGCAGATGGGCATACGGAGGCAGAGACTTGCACCAGTGGGCCCCAAAGGTACCACTCCAGTTTGTGTGAATGGCGCTTCCTAGAGCGAAAGACCACAGCCACCTTGGGGGTGGGTGACCAACAGTAAATTAAGTGACTTTAGGCAGAAATGCTTGGACGGCATCACTGACTCAATGGACATGAGTCTGAGCAAACTGCAGGAGATGGTGAAGGACAGGGAAGCCTGGTGTGCTGCAGTTTATGGGGTTGCAAAGTTAGACATGACTTAGCAACTGAACAACAACCACAAGGCAAAAAAAAAAAAAGAAACAAGCCCAAGAGCTCAGGTAGCATGACAGAAGGGGGTCTAATTCACAGGGAATGACATGGGAGTGTGTGTGTGTGTGTGCATGGTGTGGTTGTATATGATATAAATGTAAGCATGTACGCGAGTGTGGCTGGGGTTTGTGTTATGAGTTGTGTGTGGGAGTGAAGCGTATAGGTATGGAATGAGTGGGCATGATATAAACGTGTATGGGTGCATTAGGTATGTGGACTTCTTGTGTGCCTGGTGCAGGGAGAAGTGACATTTCTGATGTTGGAAGAACTTTCCAGAGGAAGAGACGCCTGGGCTCTGTTTATTCAATCCCAACCAGGCTTTCCTCCTGCTCCACTGATATGACACCTCGGGGGTCTCAGCGTCTTCACCACCACCACACCTAACCATGGGTTCTTTGTCTTCATCCTCCTAAACGCCCATCTCAATAAAGAGCACCCACTTCACCTAGAAGCTCAGACTGAACCTAGGAATTATTCTAGAACCTTCTTCCTCTCCCACTTTCCATCCACTCCATCTGCGCATCCTACTAATCTGCTTTCCAAACAGCCAGAATTGGAGCACTTCTTACAACCTTTCAGTTCAGTTCAGTTCAGTCGCTCGACTCTTTGTGACCCCATGATCGCAGCACGCCAGGCCTCCCTGTCCATCACCAACTCCCGGAGTTCACTCAGACTCATGTCCATCGAGTCAGTGACGCCATCCAGCCATCTCATCCTCTGTCGTCCCCTTCTCCTCCTGCCCCCAATCCCTCCCAGCATCAGAGTCTTTTCCAATGAGTCAACTCTTCGCATGAGGTGGCCAAAGTACTGGAGTTTCAGCTTTAGCATCAATCCTTCCAAAGAAATCCCAGGACTGATCTCCTTCAATCTTTACCTTTAGTCAAAAGCTTCGTATCTTTTGCCTTGACTATTAGAATAGCTTCCTAACTGATTATCCCGTGCTCCCTGCCTTTCTGGAGTCTGTTTTACACTCAGCATCTGGAGTAGCCCTTTAAAACTCTACATTTATGATTGATTTTTCTTAGGATATTCTGATGGCTTTCCTTCATGCTCTAATTCCCCACCATGGCCCAAGGCTATCCACACAGCAAAGTCCCTGGCTGCCTTCTGGATTCTTTCTGACCTTCCGCTCCTCACCGTCTCCTCTGTCCAGACTGACCTTCTTGTTGGTCTTGAACTCACCCAGTGGATCCCTGCCTCAGGGCATCCATGTTGCTTACCTTCTGGTTATAATGCTTTACCACCAGTCAGTAACATGTCCCTCTCTTTATTTTATTCAGGCTCCAGAATTTCCCCTGGCCATTGTTTTTCCCTCTTACCATCCCCTGTTTTGTCTCTTAAGCACTAATACATACATACATATATATACATATTAAAATACATATACATATTAAAATACATGCATATATATACATATATGTATGCATATATTTTAATCTTATTTATGGCTGCACCAGGCTTGCCTGGTAGCTCAGCTGGTAAAGAATCTGCCTGCAATGCTAGAGACCCTGGTTCAATTCCTAGGTCGGGAAGATTCCCTGGAGAAGGGATAGGCTACCCCACTCCAGTATTCTTGGGTTCCCCTTGTGGCTCAGCTGGTAAAGGATCCATCTGCAGTGCAGGAGACCTGAGTTCAGTCCCTGGGTTGGGAAAATCCCCTGGAGAAGGGAACGGCTACCCACTCCAGTATTCTGGCCTGGAGAATTCCATGGGCTGTCTGGTCCATGGGGTTGCAAAGAGTCGGACACCACTGAGCGACTTGCACTTCCCTTCGCTTCGTGGCTGCCCTGGTCTTCACTGTTGCCCAGGGCCTTTCTCTGGTTGTGCCGAGCGGGCTTCTCATTGCAGTGGCTTCGCTTGGTGCAGAGCATGGGCTCAGGGGTGCGCAGGCTTCAGTAGTTGCGTCACGTGAGCTCAGTAGCTGCGGCTCATGGGCTGCGGTGCACAGGCTCGGTAGGTGTGGCGCACGGGCTTAGCTGCCCCACGGCCTGTGGAATCTTTCTTGGACCAGGGATTGAACCCACGTGTCCTGCATTGGCAGGTGGATTCTCAACCACTAGACCACCAGGGAAGTCTACTTAATATTTTGTATTATTTTGTTTAGTATCTGTCTCCTTATTAGAAAGTTAAACTCCATGAAGTCAGGAGCTTTGGTTTTCTTCTTCCCTGTATCTCTTAAGTCATAGCAGAATGCCTGGCATAGTAAATGCTCAATCAGCATGTGCCTAGAGACTGAATAGACGTGGGCAGGGCATGAGCAATGCCGGGACCAAAGCAGAGGCTGTGGGGACGAATGGCAGGAGCAGGATGCTGAGGCTCAGGACGTGGTGATCACTGGATGTCGGGGAGAGGAAGCTTTCTGCCTGGGGCACTGCTGACTGTCATTCCATTTGATGGGAGAAATAACATGGGGTGCAGGCTTAGAGGTAAAATGGTTAGTTCAGTTCTGGACATTTCGAATTTGAAGTGCCAATGGTGCCTCCAGTTTGAGGTGTCTGATAAGCACGTGAGAACAGGTACCTGGACGGGAGGAGAAGGGATTTGAGAGCTGCATGATTACAGGTAGTAGCTGGAGTCACGGAGGAAAATGGGTTCATTCTGTAGGCAGCCCAGGAGTGAAACGGGAAAATGCAGTAGCTACATCAGAGGCTTGAAGTCACCCATCCCGCTGCTTTGGGTAGTGTTCAGTGTTGGCATCAATCTCATGCCCAGCTGAAGGTAAGAGTGTAAACGTAGATTCAGTTTGAGTTAATTGATGGTGGTAGTGGGTTACCTTTTTACCTTTAGAATTATCTCGTAACCTGTGTATTCTCAGAAAATGCTCACATTTATGCTTCTTTCCACCTGACATGATGGCCAAGTACTCTGCTATTTTACATTGTGATGCCCAAGAGAACAATTACTCGTTATTTTTTTAACAATTAATTTTGTGTGTGTGTGTGTTGAGGTATAGCTGGATTTGGGCTTCCCTGGTGGCTCAGAGGTTAAAGCGTCTGCCTGGAATGCGGGAGACCCGGGTTCGATCCCTGGATCGGGAAGATCCCCTGGAGAAGGAAATGGCAACCCACTCCAGTACTCTTGCCTGGAGAATCCCATGGAGGGAGGAGCCTGGTAGGCTACAGTCCATGGGGTCACAAAGAGTTGGACATGACTGAGCTACTTCACTTTCACTTTCATAGCTGATTTGGAGCAGGAACTGGCAACCCACTCCAGTGTTCTTGCCTGGAGAATTTCATGGACAGAGGAGACTGGCGGGCTACAGTCCATGGGGTCACACAGAGTCGGACACGACTAAGTGACTAACACCCACACACACACACACACACACACACACAGCTGATGAACAATGTTGTGATGGTTTCAGGTGAACAGTAAAGGGACTCAGTCATACATACGCAAGCACCCATTCTCCCCCAAAACCCCCTCCCATCCAGGCTGCCACGCAATATTGAGCAGAGTTGCCTGTGCTCTACAGTAGGTCCTTGTTGGCTATCCATCTTAAATATAGCAGTGTGGACACGTCCATCCTAAACTCCCTAACTATCCTTCCCCCCATCCTTCCCCCGGCAACCACAGGTCCATTCTCTAAGTCTCGATCCCTCATTATTATTATGACAGTTTCTCTGGTTCATTCTTGGCCCCTTCACGTCTGTACTCCCCCTCATATGTGACGTCAGACTCTACCACTCGCAGGAGCTATTATTCCGAAGCCTTTAGTGACGCAGACGTAACGCACTTGGTGTGCATGCCACGCTCTCACCCTCTTGCCATTTCTGCCGTTTGACTGCTGGTGAGGCCCTCTGTTATGGAGCTCTCTCCTGTCTGCAGGAAGTTCATTTTGGTCATTTCTTTTTCTTTCCCTGGTTCTGCATCTTTCCCTATGGGCTCTTTCCATGTTTTAAACCTTGGTCTTCAGTTGTTCTGTTTATGCTTTCTCTCTGGGATCTCAGTCAAACATCCACAGCCTCACAATCCCCAAATCTGTGAGCACGTCTGACCATGCTTCTCCCTCCACCATGCTCACTGGTATTCTGAGCTTAATTGTTTCCAACAGGCTTCTGAATAGCTCCGCTTGGATGTCATACTTCACCACTGGGACGCTGGACATATTCTGAAACGGACCTCGCCGTCTTTGCTCATGATCCTGGCTCCTTTTCTGGACTTAGCATTTTTGTCATTGGGAAACGTGCTGAATCACAGGACTATCTTTAAGTTTTCATTCTTTCTCTCAACTACTATTATTTATACAATGAACTGCATATGTCCATTTTGCAATGCCTCTCATGTCTATCTCCTTTTTTTTTTTTTTTCCATTGCTGTCACTTTGACCAGGCCTTTAATAGCCAATATTGTGTGTTAGCACACAAAGGAGATGAGAGTGCAGGCTCTGGAGGTGGGCCACCTATGTTTCGATTCGAGCTCTGCTCTTTACTATGTGACTCTGACTAACTCACACCATCTCTGTGTCTCCTTTACCTCATCAGGCAGGTAGAGATGTATCCGTCTTACAGACTTGTTAGAGAAGTAAACACTTAGAATAGTCCTGTCACGTTTACAGTGTTATCAGCATTGGGCATTATTATTATTATCAGCCGTTTCATAGCCCTCTGAGTCTTCCATCTGCCTGCCAATTACTCGTTTTTACAGCTTTCCAGTACATCCTCACCATCTTCCTAAACACTTTAATCATGTCCCTCCTGCTGAGGGTCTATCAGTTCAGTTCAGTCGCTCAGTCGTGTCCGACTCTTTGCGACCCCATGAATCGCAGCATGCCAGGCCTCCCTGTCCATCACCAACTCCCAGAGTTCAGTCAGACTCACATCCATCGAGTCGGTGATGCCATCCAGCCATCTCATCCTCTGTCATCCCCTCCTCCTCCTGCCCCCAATCCTCCCAGGATCGGAGTCTTTTCCAATGAGCCAACGCTTCGCATGAGGTGGCCAAAGTACTGGAGCTTCAGCTTTAGCATCATTCCTTCCAAAGAAATCCCAAGGCTGATCTCCTTCAGAAGGGACTGGTTGGAACTCCTTGCAGTCCAAGGGACTCTCAAGAGTCTTCTCCAACACCACAGTTCAAAAGCATCAATTCTTTGGTGCTCAGCTTTCTTCACAGTCCAACTCTCACATCTATACATGACCACAGGAAAAACCATAGCCTTAGTCTAGACGGACCTTAGTCTATGATGGTTGCTATTGCCTTTCATTTACAAGAAGAAGTGTTCTACTTGTCTTTCAAGATCTTCCACAGCCTGGTGTCACCTTGGGAGGGCAAACTTGATCTGTTCTTTAGCTTCCCTTTGAAGCTTAGTATGCAGAGATGAGCGGAGTGCAAAAAAAGAGAAGATGTTCTTACTTTCACAGACCCAGTTCCCCTTAAAGTCTAGTTTCCAATCCCAGCTCCGTGTGACCTGGAACAAGTAATTTATCCTTTCTTCATCTGTAGGAACTAGAGAGTAGCAATTCTGTCTAGTGTTGTTGTTCATATAAGATGAATGTTAGCTACTTCAAGTCTCTATTGGAATGAGTCTGGGTGTAAATAAAATACATCAATTAAATGAAGTCTTGTGAATGGAATGTGAAAAATGAAGTTGGAATGTGTACAAACAAGTGGAATATATGCAAAGCACCTGGAAGCTATGCAAGTTTATGGAATGTATGTGAAGAGTGGACATAAATCAGGCTAGTTCATTCCTAACCTTTCCCTTAACTAAAACCGCTACTTCCTTCTGAATTCTCATCTTAACCCTCTCTGTCATCCATCTATAAAGTCCAACTCTGGCCTCGATATTTGGGGGATATCTTTTTCCAACTCAGAGTTCTCTTTCCTTTTGATGATATCTACAACTTCTACTGTCTTGATTGCGAATCTAGGGTTTACTATGAACTGCCCTGCCTTGTTAGTTAAGTTTTTTATGTTTACACATTCAGTCTACTCAGCTAAACTGTTTGGGCTTCTTGAGCACGAATATATCTTCATATTCCTTGAGCATGTAGAACAGAATTTAGCAAGTAAGAGCCCTCCAGGTTTATGTTTTTAATTTAACTTGCAGTGTGGAAAAGGGACCACTTCCATGCTGACTGTTGTGTCAGATGAACACCATGAAGTCATGGGTATCTCTGCTCCTCTGTGTAAACATCACGCCCCCCTCCAGCCAACTGGGCCCCTTGAGGTCATGTCGAAAATGCACCCGTCAAGCTGCTGCCATGTCCCTCTGAGTGAGTCTGATGCAGATCAACGTAGAGGATGTGAAATCTGGTTGCTGTGTTCACAACTTGCAACTGCTTTCTCTTTGGCAGAAGCACTCAGAGTGGGTGGAGAAGAAAACAAGATCTAGCAAGAGCAAATCTCACTTGGAATAATACATAAATATATTTTAAAGAATCCCTAGAAGTGGCCTGCTTTTTCCTCAACTGGCAAATTTGGTTTGAGTTTACATAGATTTTATTAGTTTAAAATGAGATGCATTCAGAGACTTCCTTGGTAGTCCAGTGGTTAAGACTCTGTACTTCCAATGCAGGGGGTGTGGGTTCGATCCCTGGTTGGGGAACTAAGATCCCACATGCTGCATGGCCTGGCTGAAAAAAAGAGACAGAGAGAGATGCATTCCTAGAAGAGCCTTAACTTGCCTCATTATTTATTTCCATTTTAATGTATTATAAGTAATCCTATTATAAGGTGTAGGTAGCTGGCAGTACCTCAGGCTTTCTGTCCAAACACATTACAGAAACCCCTTCCTCAACCAATGCTTCAGGTGCTGATAGTGGTACCCTGGGCCGGTCTCGGCATAGCCCAGCAGGGATAAAGGAGGCTGTTCTTGACATGCTTTGGAGATTTGTTCCATAATGAGATTCTACAGTTATTTCGAAGAGCCCAAGGCCATCTGAGGACATTTTGAGGCACACACTCAGGAACTTGAACAGAAAGGCTTCACCCCCTGCCTCCAAGGCCATGTTATTCAGCCTGATCAAGTCTTAGGTTCCTGACACCCATGCCTTGATTTTAGCACAGACTCATGTTCAGTACTGGGCTTCTCCAGTGGGTCGGTGGTAAAGAATCCGCCTGCCAGTGCAGGCGATGCCGACTCGATCTCCGGGTCAGAAAGACCTCCTGGAGAAGGAAATGGCAACCCATTCCAGCATTCTTGTCTGGAGAATTCCATGGATAGAGGAGTCTAGTGGGCTATAGTCCATGGGATGGCAGAAGAGTCAGACACAACTGAGCATGCACGCATATGATCAGTAAGTACCTGCTAGTTGGAGAAGCAACAAAAATAACACTGGTGGACCCATGACTCCATAAAAATACGGTTTGTATTAATGCTAGTAGCAGCTGTATGTGTGGAACACTCCACGAGCATTTTGTATCTGCTGTCTCATTCTATTTTCATAGCAAGTCTGCTAGGTAGGTGGAAGGCCATCAGAGGCTTGGATAAGAGACCTAGTAATGAAATGTCAAGGATGTTCTTTTTTAAATTATTTTTTCTTGGAGTATAGTGCCTCCAGTATAGTGTATAGTATAACACTAATACAATATTGTGTTACTTTCCACTGTCCAGCCACTATGGAAAGCAATATCAGTTCAGTCAGTTCAGTTCAGTCGCTTAGTCATGTCCGACTCTTTGAGACCCCATGAATTGCAGCATGCCAGGCCTCCCTGTCCATCACCATCTCCCAGAGTTCACTCAAACTCACATCCATCGAGTCGGTGATGCCATCCAGCCATCTCATCCTCTGTCGTCCCCTTCTCCTCCTGCCCCCAATCACTCCCAATATAGAGGTTCCTTAAAGAACTACCATGGGATTCTCTGAGCAAGACTACTGAAGTGGTTTGCCATTCCCTTCTCAAGGGGATCTTCCTGACCTAGGGATCGAACCCAGTTCTTCTGCATTGGCAGGTAGATTCTTTACCATCTGAGCCACCAGGGAAGCCCAGAACTGCCATTTGACCCAACAATCCCACTCCTGGGCATATACACAGAGAAAAGCATAGTTCCAAAAGACACATGTACCCCAATGTTCATAGCAACACATTTACAATAGCCAGGACATGGAAGCAACCTAAATGACCATCAACAGAAAAATGGATAAAGAAGATGTGGAATATTACAATGGAATATTACTCAGTCAGGGATGTTATTTGAACCCAGGTTTCACTATCTCAAAAATTTCTTAGGACAAATTTTGTATTGCCTAAATGAGGATGTTTCTTGAAATGGTCGATGTTTTGGTAGCTGAGTCTGATAACAAATGACTCCATAAAATTTCAAGTAGTCTGTTTACTTTGAAAAAAATAGTTCAGTACTACCTAATAAAACTGAAGAATTTAGACACGTGGTGAAATGACTGTATAAATCTTTTCAAATTGATGTTTAAATGCTCTGACCTTGTATTGATTACATTTCTGTGTCTGTCAGTATTTAGGATAGTATTTAGGCTATCTCTTGATGCTGGCAGCATTTACGTGGCTGGCTGAATACTTACATAAAAGTTTTGTTGAGCTGTATGTATATTTAAGATTGGTATGCTATATTTGTAAGTTGTACCTCTATAAAGACTTTTAACAATTAAAAGTTAAAAAGCCTTAAAATACTCTCACTTCATTGTTATTTGATGAAAGCTTAGATTATTGATTTAAAATAATCAATTGTTTATTGTTTTCTTGTTTTCTAATAGGGATAGCTGCTGAGGCTGCTGCTAAGTCACTTTAGTCGTGTCCAACTCTGTGCGACCCCATAGACAGCAGCCTACCAGGCTCCTCCGTCCATGGGATTTTCCAGGCAAGAGTACTGGAGTGGGGTGCCATTGCCTTCTCCAATAGGGATAGAATGCACCTCAAATTTACCTTAAGCACTGCTTTAGTTGTAATATCTATATTTTTATATATTGCGTTGTCATGCTCATTCAATTCAAAATATTTTCTATTTTCTCTTATAAATTCTTCATTGACCCATTAGCTACCTACTGGTGTTGTTTAACTTTCAAATAATTGAGGATTTTTCTATTTTTAATTTCTAGTTTAATTCCATTGCGTAAAAAAACATATTCAGTATGCCTTCTTGTCCTTTAAATGTGTTTTATAGCTTATAATATGACCTATATTTATGTCCTTGAAAATAATTTACATTCTTCTGTTGTCGGATAGGATGTTCTATAGATGGCAGTTAGATTAGATAGGCTAACATTAGCTTTCATTTTAACAGTTCCTGGAAATCTTAAAGTCTCTATTTTAACCTAAATTTCTGTCTGCTATCATATTTATTTTACTTGAATAACATTCTTTTTAAAAATTTTATCAAAGTATAGTTGATTTACAACATTTTGTTAGTTTTAGGTGTAAGCAAAGTGAACGTATATACGTATATATGTACATGCTAAGCTGCTTCAGTCATGTCTGACTCTTTGTGACCGCATGGACTATAGTCCACCAGACTTCTCTGTCCATGGCATTCTCCAGGTAAGAATACTGGAGTGGATTGCCATGCCCTCCTCCAGGGGATCTTCTCGATCCAGGGATCAAACCTGTGTCCTTATATCCCCTGTGTTGGCAGGCAGGTTCTTTACCACTGGCACCACCTGGGAAGCTTATATACATACATACATACATTGTTTTTCAGATTCTTTTCCCATATAGGTTATTGAATAGCATTTTTTAACATGTCTTATTATCCAGGTTTGCTGAAAATGAATTCTTTGCTTTTCCTTGCCTGAAAAATCTTTACTTTGCCTCCATTTTTGAAAGACATTTTCACTTGGTAAAGAATTCTAGATTGACAGTTTTTTTTTTTTTTTTTTTCCCAAGCATTCAGAGATTTTACTCCACTTCTTGGGTTTGCTCTGTTTCTGACAAGAAGTGTTTGGTGTTTCTCGTCCTTGTCCCTCTGTTTGGAATGCATCTTTTTCTCTGGCTTGCTGCTTGCCTTGGCTTCCAGAAGTTTGCAGCTGATGTATTTAGGTATGTGTGTACGTGTAGGATGCTCAGTGGCTATTTTGATTAAGGTTCTTTGAGATTCCTAGATTTGTGGTTTGATAACTTTTGGTATGTTTGCAATTTTTCAGCCATAATTTTCTTAGCCAATGTCCATATTCTGTCTCTTTGGAGGGTCTGTTTCTACTTAGATGTCAGGTTGCCTTGAAACTTTAGCTCCCTCAGGACCACAAGGAAACTTCTGATATTATAGTTTATCCAGGTTTTTTTTTTTTTTTTTTTCCTTCTTCTTGTCAGAGTTTTTTCTTACTATCATTGTTTCCTAGAAGGAAGCGAAATTCTCTTCCTGTGAATAGGAAACTTCACTATCTTCTTTGCATAGGAAACTGTCAAAACTGTGAAGAGTCTGAGATTTTACCCTACCTGCAGGTTAACCAGGTAGGTAGTCTGCCCAGTCAGACAAAGGTTAATTTGCTGCTCCTTTTAGGGTATCATCCTTTTAGTGCTCATTACCCACATACGAATTCTTGTTTAAAGTTTAAAATTTTTTGATTGGCTGCACTGGGTCTTTGTTGCCATGCCCGGGCTTCCTCTGGTTGCAGCAACTGAGGGCTACTCTCCAGTTGTGGTGTGCGGGCTTCTCATTTCTGTGGCTTCTGGGCACACGGGCTTCAGTAGCTGCTTCAGCAGTTGCAGCACACAGGCTCCATAGCTGTGGCACTTAGTTGCTTAGCTCCATAGCATGGCCTTAGTTGCTCCACGGCATGTGTTATCTTCCCAGTCCAGGGATTGAACCAGCACTCTCCACATTAGCAGGTAGATGCTTAACCACTAAACCACCAAAGAAGTCCTTGACACATTAATTCTTATAGGGCAATAAACAGGGCCTAATGATACCTACACAAGCAGTGGGTTTTGTTTTAGGCCAACCCTGAGCTTAAGAAAACCAAAACTTTTATCATGAGCAGTAGTTTTATTTGCCTTTTTCTGTGGAGGGAAATACTATTTCTCTTTCATTGTGTAGATTCTTGAAGAGAGAGTTTAGAATGAAGGCCTCTCTTCTCATGTGAGAGACCTATGGAAAATTGTCTCCCAACAGAGATAGCATCTCATGAGCTATTCTACTTTTTCAGTCCACATTTTCTAACCAATGGTATCAGTAATTCAGCTGTATATTTTATGTCCCAGGATCTATTTCCATTCATTTCAGTGATATTTATTATGAATCTTTCCAGTGCCAGGATATGTGCCAAGAGCGGAAGACACTATAGTGAACAGAATAAATATGGTCTGTATTTCTCTCAGCTGATAAATATCATAATTGGATTTTTACCAAGACATACAAAGTCCCAATAGTCCAGACTGCCTGTGATGAGACAGTTTAGATATTCAGACCATAATACCTGATTGTCTTACATCTTAAGCCTGATCATTATCCCTTTTCTATTATGTATTCCTGTATGGAATGTTCACACCTATCTGTGAAGTTTTCAAAACGAGAACTGTATGTATTATGCTCTACTTTGCTATCACTTCTCATACATGTATGACCACACGGGAGACATGATCATTTCTTTTGTGAATTTGCCTTTAAAGGTATTCTCTCAACCTGACATGTTATTCCATTAGAAAATGATATTAATACTTCATCCTAGTTTTTCATTGCATGGTAAAACAGCCAAATAATTTTTACCTGGATGTCTGCCACAGCAAAAAGCTTTGAATAATTAGGCATAAACATGCAAATTCTGATATTTTATCCTCAGCCATCTTTACACTTCATAAAATAGATACAGTGCTTCCTTTTTCTGTATATGGAGGTGAGAGATAACAAAATTGAAGGAAATTTGGATTTGCAAATTACTTGGACCCACATCTTGAACACTATTTTTTTTGCCACATGTCCTTTACAAAACAGACATTAAATGAAATCTTTTTTCTAAATTGCCAGGAATAGGAATATGATGGTAATTCATTTCTGATAAAACATCACGGGGTTATCTATTTCCCCCAAAGAATGCCTTTTACTTAGTCAAACCCAGCCAATATGTTTTCTTAGGGTTTTACCCTTGATTTTCATATTCCACAATGCATATGTATGTATATCAATATGCTGAGGTAGATAGATATATAGATAGAGACATCAAACTATTTTCTTTATTCATTTATGCTTAATTTATTTGTCCCAAACAGATGGTTGCGTGCCTGGCTTGTCAAGATGCCTTTGTAAGCGCTGCCCTTTGAACCTAGGAGTGATGTTTTACCAGCATTCCACCTGGGAAGGGCCAAAGTTCAACTCTCAACTCTATGCTTGCTGCTTGTTTTAAATGTGAAACTTGGCACTGAGTGTCTCTCTGTCCCGGTTATTATTCTTGGAATGCAAAAGGTACATGTTTTTGTAATTCTCTGCGGAGCTCCTCTATAACTTTTCCAGAATTTAAGTCAGATTTTGCTTCCAGGGCTATGTTCCAAGGTCTAACATCCATTTTTTTTTTTTAGCAGCTCACCGACAGATGGGTGCTATTTTTGAAATCCATATAGACTTTCCTGTCTGCTATGGTCTATTCAATGGTCGACGTTACTACTACAGAAATACACTTACTGCATTCGTTCTTCCCTTGCTGCATAAACGGCTCTGATTTCCATCCAAAATACTGAAGCAGTCCTGGGGCGGAAAGGAAGTGCGAGCTCCCTGGCAAGTGAACTTTAGTCAGCATTTTTGAACTTCCGAAGACTTCATTTCTACAATTACTGGAACCTCAGGCATTAGGAATCATGAGAGGATGATGCTTGCAACTACCTGTGAAGTCTGGGAGAAGGAAAGAAAAAATAAAATCTCTGCATGCGCTCTGTCTACCACTGCTATGTTCTTGAAAGAGTGTGAGAAGGTTAAGGTTTGGGACGTTAAACTGTGTTTTAAAGGGACCAGGAGATCATATCAAAACAACAGTTTAATTAAGCTAAAAAATTTTTATTTAAAGAACTGTTTGGACAATGGAATACTACTCAGCTATTTAAAAAAAGATAAGAGTGCATTTGAGTCAGTCCTAATGAGGTGGATGAACCTAGAGCCTTTTCTACAAAGTGAAGCAAGTCAGAAAGAGAAAGACAAATCTTGTATATTAATGCCTGTGTATGGAATCTAGAAAGTTGGCACCAATGAACCTATTCGCAGGGCAGCAGTGGAGTCGCAGACGTAGGGAACAGACTTGCGGATACGCTGCGGGAAGGAGAGGGTGGGACGAATTGAGAGAAGCATGGAAACGTACACATGACCGTATGTAAAACGGATAACCAAGGGCATTTGCTGTACAACGCAAGGAGCTCAACCCACTGCTCTGTGACAGCCTCGAGGGGCGGGAAATGGGAGGGGTATTTAGGAGCGACAGGACTTACGTAAACCTGTGGCTGATTCACGCTGATGTAAGGCAGAGGCCAACACAGTATTATAGAGCCATTGTCCTCCAATAATTGCATTTTGTTCTATATGTCTCTGAAAATTAAATGGAAAGTTTTTTTTTAAAAAGAACCACTTGGTATACATTTTATAACTCTTTGTTTGGGGAACTATGAACGCACCCATTTGATAGTCACACCTCCGGTAACTCCTCCCACTCAAGAACATAGCTTGAATTCACAAAACAAGACAAATGTGTAACCTCCAGCTAAAAATCAATATCACCATGTTCATGCACTAAACTCAAGAGCAACACTCACTGACAAGCCCCCCTTCAAGATCTAGTTGTTAATAGTTTATTGTAAAAATTACTGATTTTCCGTTTCTTGTTTATATTAGTGAGCTAGGGCTGCCGTAACAAGTACCACAGACTGATTAAACGAAAGATGAATTAAGCAAAAGAAATATATTTACCTGATTCTGGAAGCTATAAAGTCCAATATCAGAGCTGATTTCATTCATTCTGAGCATTTTTCCTTTGGCTTGCAGATGGCTGTCTTTTTTCTTTGTCCATACATGGTCTTTCCTCAGGATGTGTGTGTGCATGTCTGGGTAAATTTCCTCTTTTTATAAGAACACCAGTTATAATGGATTAGCGTTCACCCTTAGGACCTCATTTAAGTTAATCACCTCTTTAAAGACCTTATTTTCAAATATAATCATGTTCTGAGGTACTATGGGTTAGGACTTCAATATATAAATTTTAGGTGCTATAATTCAGCCCATAACATTATTCACAGAAGCTGTGAAGTGGGAAGATTGAACCCACATCTCTTGGACTGGCAAGCAGATTCTTTACAACTGATTGCTTGGGTAAACAATCAATGCTTACTTAATTGCATAAGCCATACCCAAAGGTAAGAAGGTAACAAATTTATCTTGAAAGTGCATGCAAGTATATCAAAAAGCACAAAAGTCTGGTGTAAATATTCTTATATCTCTGAGCAAGTCCTGGATCATCTTGATATAACTGCAGAATTTTATCAAGTTATATCAATTATCAGGGCATTCTAGGTGGCGCTAGTGGTAAAGAATATGCCTGCCAATGCAGGAGACATAAGAGATGTGGGTTTGATCCCTGGGTCAGGAAAATTCCCTGGAGTGGGACAGAGCAACCCACTCCAGTATTGTTCCTTGGAGAATCCCATGGACAGAGAAGCCTGGCAGGCTACAGTCCAAGGGGTTGCAGAATTGGACACAACTGAAGCAACTTAGTTGTGGGGCGTCTAGGGTGGGGCCACCCAAGACGGGCAGATCATGGTGGAGAGGTCTGACAGAATGTGGTCCACTGGAGAAGGGAGTGGCAAACCACTTCAGTATTCTTGCCTTGAGAACCCCATGAACAGAATGAAAAGGCAAAATGATAGGATGCTGAAAGAGGAACTCCCCAGGTCACTAAGTGCCCAATATGTTACTGGAGATCAGTGGAGAAATAACTCCAGAAAGAATGAAAGAATGGAGTCAAAGCAAAAACAATACCCAGTTGTGGGTGTGACTGGGATAGAAGCAAGGTCTGATGCTTTAAAGGGCAATATTGCATAGGAACCTGGAATGTCAGGTCCATGAATCAAAGCAAATTGGAAGTGGTCAAACAGGAGATGGCAAGAGTGAATGTCGACATTCAGGGAATCAGCAAACTAAAATGGACTGGAATGGGTGAACTGAACTCAGATGACCATTATATCTACTACTGTGGGCAGGAATCCCTTAGAAGAAATGGAGTAGCCATCATGGTCAACAAAAGAGTCTGAAATGCAGTCTTTGGGTGCAATCTCAAAAATGACAGAATGATCTCTCTTCATTTCCAAGGCAAACCATTCAATATCACAGTGATCCAAGCCTATGGCCCAACCAGTAACGCTGAAGAAGCTGAAGTTGAAAGGTTTTATGAAGACCTACAAGACCTTTTAGAACTAACACCCAAAGAGATGTCCTTTTCATTATAGAGGATTGGAATGCAAAAGCAGGAAGTCAAGAAACACCTGGAGTAACAGGCAAATTTGGCCTTGGAGTATGGAATGAAGCAGGGCAAAGGCTAATAGAGTTTGCCAAGAGAATGCACTGGTAATAGCAAACACCCACTTCCAACAACACAAGAGAAGATTCTACACATGGATATCACCAGATGGTCAACACCAAAATCAGATTGATTATATTCTTTGCAGCCAAAGATGGAGAAGCTCTATCCAGTCAACAAAAACAAGACCAGGAGCTGACTGTGGCTCAGATCATGAACTCCTTATTGCCAAGTTCAGACTTAAATTGAAGAAAGTAGGGGAAACTACTAGACCATTCAGGTATGACCTAAATCAAATCCCTTATGATTATACTGTGGAAATGAGAAATAGATTTAAGGGACTGGATCTGATAGACAGAGTGCCTGATGAACTATGGATGGAGGTTCATGACATTGTACAGGAGACAGGGATCAAGACCATCCCCATGGAAAAGAAATGCCAAAAAGCAAAATGGCTATCTGATGAGGGCTGACAAATAGCTGTGAAAAGAAAAGAAGTGAAAAGCAAAGGAGAAAAGGAAAGCTATAAGCATCTGAATGCAGAGTTCCAAAGAATAGCAAGGAGAGATAAGAAAGCCTTTCTCAGTGATCAGTGCAAAGAAATAGAGGAAAACAACAGAATGGGAAAGACTAGAGATCTCTTCAAGAAAAATAGAGATACCGAGGGAACATTTCATGCAAAGATGGGCTCGATAAAGGATAGAAATGGTATGGACCTAACAGAAGCAGAAGATATTAAGAAGAGGTGGCAAGAATACACAGAAGAACTGTACAAAAAAAGAGCTTCACGACCAAGATAATCATGATGGCGTGATCACTCACCTAGAGCCAGATATCCTGGAATGTGAAGTCAAGTGGGCCTTAGAAAGCATCACTATGAACAATGCTAGTGGAGGTGATGGAATTCCAGTTGAGCTATATACCAGCAAATTTGGAAAACTCAACAGTGGCCACAGGACTGGAAAAGGTCAGTTTTCATTCCAATCCCAAAGAAAGGCAATGCCAAAGAATACTCAAACTACCGCACAATTGCACTCATCTCACACGCTAGTAGAGTAATGCTCAAAATTCTCCAAGCTGGGCTTCAGCAATACGTGAACCGTGAACTTCAGATGTTCAGGCTGGTTTTAGGAAAGGCAGAGGAACCAAAGATCAAATTGCCAACATCCGCTGGATCATGGAAAAAGCAAGAGAGTTACAGAAAAACATCTATTTCTGCTTTATTGACTATGCCAAAGCCTTTGACTGTGTGGAACAGCCTTTGACAATAAACTGTGGAAAATTCTTCAAGAGATGGGAATACCAGACCACCTGACCTGCCTCTTGAGAAATCTGTATGCAGGTCAGGAAGCAACAGTTAGAACTGGACATGGGACAACAGACTGGTTCCAAATAGGAAAAGGAGTACATCAAGGCTGTATATTGTCACCCTGCTTATTTAACTTCTATGCAGAGTACATCATGAGAAACGCTGGACTGGAAGAAGCACAAGCTGGAATCAAGATTTGCCAGGAGAAATATCAATAACCTCAAATATGCAGATGACACCACCCTTATGGCAGAAAGTGAAGAGGAACTAAAAAGCCTCTTGATGAAAGTGAAAGAGGAGAGTGAAAAAGTTGGCTTAAAGCTCAGCATTCAGAAAACGAAGATCATGGCATCTGGTCCCATCACTTCATGGGAAATAGATGAGAAAACAGTGGAAACAGTGTCAGACTTTATTTTTGGGGGGCTCCAAAATCACTGCAGATGGTGACTGCAGCCATGAAATTGAAAGACGCTTACTGCTTGGAAGGAAAGTTATGACCAACCTAGATAGCATATTGAAAAACAGAGACATTTCTTTGCCAACAAAGGTCCATCTAGTCAAGGCTATGGTTTTTCCTGTGGTCATGTATGGATGTGAGAATTGGACTGTGAAGAAAGCTGAGCCCAGAAGAATTGATGCTTTTGAACTGTGGTGTTGGAGAAGACTCTTGAGAATCCCTTGGACTGCAAGGAGATCCAACCAGTCCATTCTAAAGAAGATCAGTCCTGGGTGTTCATTGGAAGGACTGATGCTGAAGCTGAAACTGCAATACTTTGGCCACCTCATGTGAAGAATTGACTCATTGAAACAGACCCTGATGCTGGGAAGGATTAGGGGCAGGAGGAGAAGGGGACAACAGAGGATGAGATGGCTGGATGGCATCACTGACTCGATGGATGCGAGTCCGAGTGAACCCCGGGAGTTGGTGATGGACAGGGAGGCTTGGTGTGCTGCAGTTCATGGGGTCACAAAGAGTCGGACACGACTGAGTGACTGAACTGAACTGAACCGAAGCAACTTAAAATGTATGCATATCAATTACCAATTATTACTGACTTTCTCAGGGAAAAAAAACCAAAGTGTCCATCATATAGAAGCAGGACTTCTCAAAGAATGACAGTTGGGTGTTTATATCCTAACAATATCACTTGGGACAAGCCATTTAAACTCTTAATATTTGTTTTCTAGTTATCTTGAGAGTAAAATTATTTGTGCAATACGGGTGGTAAAAAAAAAAAGCCATATATGGGTAAGTGCTTCATAAACTAAGTATTTTACAGGGAATAATGTTTTAAATCCAACAAGAAGACATAAAAATATGTATTACAATTAAATTGAATCTAGATTTACATATTAAAATGATCCAAAAGGAAAATGTTAGTGTTAAAATGAGGCATAGCCTTAGTTATCTGAAAAACTGGATTTTAATAATAAAAAGTTAAGTCACTGAGGAATTCCCTAATCTAAGGATTCATTGCAATGATCTTCCTTAATATAGCGTGTAATTGCTTATTAAAATAACCAGATGAGGTCCTCCCGACTAATATTGCCCTGTATCCAACTACAAGAGCATAGAAGGCATAAGAAGTATCAATAACAGGGTAAAGTGGAAAGAGATCTGCTCTATAAACCGAAGGAATTGGATTCTGATTAGAATTTTGTTTCCACCTTGAACTTCATTCTGTTTTTCTGGTTCAGATTCTCCATATTTAAAATAAAGGTATAAAACCAGGTGGTTTCCGTCATATCTTCTAATAGTAAAATACATGAAAGACCCTTTTTTGCTTTCCCTTCTTAGAATAGGAAGATCTAAAAATAGAGATGGTCTCTACTTGTAATTTCCATTCTCCCCACCAATACATGGAGATGAGAGGGTGGGAATGTGAATCACCAGGAAGCCTGATCTCCACCTACCCAGCCATCTGTCTCGTCATGGCAACCTTGATTGTTTGTATCTGAGTGTTAGGTGTCTGCCTGGGTGGGCATTTCCAGGATAACATGCGACTGTCAAATGTAAATCTCATAATCGTAGGTTGCCATTTTAAGCTGTTACGTCCTCCTTAGAGAGGCACCAGACCCTGCCCTACTCTGTCAGGGGCACGCTAATCTCCAACATTCAGAAGAAACCAAACAACCTGAAGTCACAAGACGCATATAGAGTGTGTCAAGGAAACATGCCTTTAAATGCTGTCAGTAGCAGTAACTTAGTAAGTGTAGGAAGCCCAGTGCCCTCAGCCTTTCTCTTTGTCTGCAGCCCTTAGAAGAAAGTCCTTGTCCTAGATCCACAAGTTCCTCTTAATGAAAACAGTAAGAATCCACCCGTGTTAAAAATGAATTCTTCAACCCTTCTACCTAAAGCAGTTAGGGATGGGGGATGGCACCAGAAATGGTTTGCAAGCAAGCACTTTCTCAGGCTCTAAGTAATCCAAGGTTGGACCTGGGCAGATAACCTTCACAGAGTTCATAATGGAACAGTGAAAGAACAGTGTGAAGCACTGATATGAGGGATTTAGGAAAGAGGGCAATGCTTTTGGAGCCCAGCCTACAGGGATACAGACTTCGAATTCCAAAAGGCAATTCAAATTTAACTTATCAGAAGCGCGTTTGCTGCCCCCCTCTCCCCCAGCAAAGTCAATTCCTATTTTAAGTCATTCAAGTCATATTGGAAACTCTGGTACCTAAGTAACTAGGACTCACTGATTCCATCTAAACATTTTTTTTTTAATCCATTTCATTCTCCTGGTTTTGTAATCATTGTCTTGGTTACATGTCTCTTTCTGCCTCTCATCTTACCAACCTCCTATTCATCCTTCACACAATCAACAGATTATCTCAGTAAAATGCAAATTTAACCAGATCACCCTTCCCTAAAGGATTTACATAGCTCTTCGGTTTCTCCAAAGTCTAGGGTCCTCAGAAGAGGCCTAGCCCCCTTTGATATGGCCACTCTCAGTTCAGTTCAGTCGCTCAGTCATGTCCGACTCTTTGTGACCCCATGAATCGCAGCACGTTAGGCCTCCCTGTCCATCACCATCTCCCGGAGTTCACTCAGACTCACGTCCAAGGTGTCCGTGATGCCATCCAGCCATCTCATCCTGGGTCATCCCCTTCTCCTCCTGCCCCCGATCCCTCCCAGCATCAGAGTCTTTTCCAATGAATCAACTCTTCGCATGAGGTGGCCAAAGTACTAGAGTTTCAGCTTCAGCATCATTCCTTCCAAAGAAATCCCAGGATTGATCTCCTTCAGAATGGACTGGTTGGATCTCCTTGCAGTCCAAGGGACTCTCAAGAGTCTTCTCCAACACCACAGTTCAAACGCATCAATTCTTTGGTGCTCAGCTTTCTTCACAGTCCAACTCTCACACCCATACATGACCACAGG
>SJYQ01000720.1:1143135-1169544 GCA_006410935.1 Redunca redunca
GTCATTCCTGGCTTGGGAAGAGCAACTTTGCCCGTGGGTGATTTTAAGCTGGATGCTAAAGAAAGAACAGGGCAAGTGAGTAAGCATCAAGCATGTCACTGGGCTAAGAGCCCTCCCACCAGGTTGGGAAGAATCAGGCTGAAGCCTCCCTTTAGTTTAGGGATTCCTGATAGAAGGTATTTATCAAGCCACTAGTTGGTAGCAGGCATTGTCACAGAAATGGGAACTCTTGCTTGTGTAACTGGCTTTGCCTGAACTAGATATTCATTCTTCCAAAAGGAAAACTAAGTGCTCCATAGTTTGCAGACTGTGGATACCCGAATTCCTTCAGCACTTTATTCACCTTGTCAGAGAGGCAAACACCTACTGTCTCAGACTTCTATTTATTCAACGTCCAGCCGTTTGTCTGTTTATGTAATAATAATTATCACTGTCACTGTTACCAACATTTCCCCTGAAGTAGCGGGACAACATAGCAACAATTAGTGACCATCGGAGTGTTTCAATGTCACTAGAATGGACTGTTTTTGCTTTTGTTTCCCTCTCTTGATTCTATCTGTTCTCTGTTTATCCCTTTTGTCTCTTCTCTTTTCTCTCTCTTTCCATGTCTTCTCTCTCTCTGTGTCTCTGTCTGTCTGTCTCTCTTTCTCTCTCTCTCTCTCTCACACACACACAGAGAAAGAACACACCTCACAAATGCCTTTCAAACAACGGGGCGCTCTTCACCACATCACGGATAAAGTGTACAATCCCTGCCCTTTCTTTTTGCAGGTTTAGCAGCTCTAGGGTGTCCATGGTCGACTGTCACGTATGATTGTTTCTTTTGTGAAGTAATTGAAGTGGAGTCATGGCTCAACCATTATTGTGAGGCTGACAGATTTGGAAAATGCTAAAACTCCTACCCTCACCGAAGCTGCCTTTCTGGTCTCTCACTCAATTATCTCTCCCATCAGCTGTCGTCCGTGCTTGGAGACTCTTTTCCTTACTTAATTCGTTGCGTGATTAGATGTAATGAGGAGCCAATGTGAATCGTGCATTGGAAATGAAAAATAATATAGTATTTCAATCTTCTGAGTAAATTAGTTAAAAGTAGGGAGATTCTTACATTAGAATCTTTGCACGTGAAGCATTGGACCAAATCGGACTAGTAGGAAATAAAATGTCTTTGGCTTCCCTGGATTATAACAGATCAATGTATATGTTGACCCATTTCAAGAGGTTTTCTTTAAATACTAACCTGATTATTAAGGTTGTATGCTTTAATTTTCCTCTTAATGAAACCCCATGGCTTGTGTGAGTCTCATCATTACCCTGGACTTGCATTTTTCATAAAGAAGAATGTGAGATCCTGAGAGGGTGAGCATTGAGGGTAATTTTAGGGGACAGCAGCTCTGGAATGGGATTTGAAGATTTCTGGTATGTGCAACTGGAAATCCCAGATTGGTGGTAGCATCTGCTCGGGCTCCATGGGTCCATCATCCTATCAGGTGTCGTTTCCATGGCAATCTGCCAGGAAGCATCAGTGCTCTAACTGCTGGACCACACAGGTGTTCTCAGCTCAGGAACTTTTACTCTTACAGTGCTGGGTTATAGTCACCGTATATAATGCCAGCTACTTACATGTGACTTTCATCTCGTATTCCCCCTGTTCCTTCCTTTGCTCCTTCCCACATACCATCTCTTCTCACTAAGGAAGGGAGTCCTTCTGGCAAGCGCACCAAGATGTTGGAGTCGCTAATGTTTTTCTTTGATGACAGTGCTTTGATTTTGCCTCCATACCTCTACTTCATTTTCTTGGGCTCCAAAATCACTGCAGATGATGGCAGCAGCCATGAAATTAAAAGAAGCTTACTCCTTGGAAGAAATGCTATGACAAACCTAGACAGCATATTCAAAAAGCAGAGACATTACTTTGCCAACAAAGGTCCGTTTAATCAAAGCTATGGTTTTTCCAGTAATCATGTATGGATAGATATGAGAACTGGACCATAAAGAAAACTGAGGTGTGGAGAATGGATGCTTTGAGCTGAGGTGTTGGAGAAGGCTCTTGAGAGTCCCTTGGGCTGCAAGGAGATCCAACCAGTCAATCCTAAAGAAAATCAGTCCTGAAGATTCATTGGAAGGACAGGGACGACAGAGGATGAGATGGTTGGATGGCATCAGTGGCTCAATGGGCATGAGTTTGAGCAAGCTCCAGGAGTTGGTGATGGACAGGGAGGCCTGGTGTGCTGCAGTTCATGGGGTCACAAAGAGTCAAACACAATTGAACTGAACTGAACCTCTGGGGTACTTGTCTAGTTCTTACCATCTTGATGTCAAAGCTCTCTGCACCCTCTGAACAGGCTGGAAATGTGATGTTTTCAGCTTCATCGCGAACTCTCCTCCCCAGGAACAGTGCTATGCTGTTACCTGGACGGAATGGTGCCATTCTGTGAGTGCTGTGTTGCTCCATGTTAGTCCTGATTCTGCCACAGACAGCATTCCAGTCCTCACTGAAGGCTACTCTCATTTTTTTTGGCCCTGAAAAGGGAGGTTCCTAACTTAACAGCCTCTGAGGAATTCCACCCTGGGATGCAGCTGATGACTTCACTCATCAAATTCCTAGTTTTCCCCAGGTCCATCCTCATTACTTTTAGTCTTTTTTTTTTTCCTAGTCCCCAGCCCCACTGAGCAGACCCTGGCTCCCCGGGCTGCCTGAGCAGAGTCTGTACTAAGCAGCTTGACCTCAGGTCCTTGGCAGCCACGTACTGATGTTCAGATCCCTGCGGTCTTCTCTGGGGCTCCTTTGACTGCTCTCAGTAAGCCAGAAGGGCTATTTGTCTTGTCCTGTGGTTCTGAGCAGAAAGAAATCGCTTCTTGATGGTCAGACACCATGAAGACTTACTCTCCAGGGAAGCATAGGTTCTCACTCGAGTCTTTTCCTGCTCCCGATTGTTCAAATGCTTCTCCAAAGCCGGATACACAGACTCTTCCATGGAACCTGGTCTGCTAGTCGGGTCTGCCGCAGAACTCTTCACTCTTTCTTTCCTGCTGTGGGACAACACTCACGCATAGGTCCTTATTTTGATAAGTTTCAATTCAGTCTAGTTTGGAAAGCCATTGTAATGGGAATGGACAATTGACCTGGGTTTGATCCCCGGGTCAGGAAGAGCCCCTGGAGGAGGGAATGGCAACCCACTCCAGCATTCTTGCCTGGAGAATTACACGGACTGTACAGAGTCACAAAGAGTCGGACAAGATATCTGGACACGCATGTCCACCACAACCTTATTCACAATAGCCAAGATATGGAAGTAACCTAAACGATAAAGAAATCATGAACATCTCCCACACAGTGGAATATTATTCAGTGAAAGAAAAGGAATTTTGCCACTCACTATAAAACGGAGGACACTACGATCACGTGATCAGTGAAATAAGCCGGAAAGATAAAGACTGGGGGATGGGGACATGGAGAGATACAGGTCAAAGGGCACACATTTCCAGTTATAAGAATAAGCTCTGAGGATCTAATGTACAGTATGGTGACTATAGTTAACATGATACTGTAAACCTGAAAGTTCTTTTTTTAATTAAAATTAAAATTTAAAAAATTTATTTATTTGGGCTCCCCTGGCAGCTTAGCTGGTAAAGAATCTGCCTGCAATGCAGGAGACCCCGTTTTGATTTCTGGGTGGAGAAGGTCCCCTGGAGAAGGGACAGGCTACCCACTCCAGTGTTCTTCCCTGAGAATCCCCATGGACAGAGGAGCCTGGAGGCTGCAGTCCATGAAGACACAACAAGTCCACCCAACTGGGTGTCTAGGCACAGCACAGCACATTTATTTATTTATTTGGCTGTACCAGGTTCTTAGTTTCAACATGTGGGATCTACTTCCCTGACCAGGAATGAAACCCTGAAAGTTTCTGAGAGTTGGGACTTCCCTGGTGATCCAGGGGCTAAGACTCTGCACTCCCAGCGCAGGGGGCACAGGTTCGATTCCTAGGTGGGGAAGATTCTGCTTGCTGCAAGGCCAAAAAAGAAAAGGGAAGCTGCTGAGAACAGATCTTAAGCATTCTCATCAAATACACACACACACACAAACTAGGCAGGTGAGGTGATGGATGTGTTAATTATATTGATCTTGGTAATCTTTCCCTAATGTATATCAACTCATCACCTTGTACAATTAAAAGTATGCAATTACAATTGTCAAAAATGTATAAGTAAATAAGTAGATGCATTTCCACTGAATGGTCGGCAAGATGAATGATGAATCAATCTCCAATCAATCTGCCACTGCACTCATGCACTCATACGTTAAACAGGAGCATGGGTCAGAATCCAAAGTGATAAACGCTGGTATTTTATACACAGACCTAGCCTGGTGGCTCAGATCGTAAAGAATTTGCCTGCAGTGCAGGAGACCTGGGTCTGATCCCTGGGTCATGAAGAATCCACTGGAGAAGAGAATGGCAACCCACTCTAGTATTCTTGCCTGAAGAATCCCATGAACAGAGGAGCCTGGCAGGCTACAGCCCACGGGGTCACAAAGAGTCAGACATCACACACAAGGGTCTCCACGGTAAAGTACTGTCAGGAGGACCCGTTGTGTTTCCTAATATATGATTTTGCTATTTCCAATACTGTTGCTTAATCATGGGCTTCCCTGGTGGTTCCAATGGTAAAGAATCTGCCTGCAATCCAGAAGACCCAGGTTCGATCCCTGGGTTGGGACGATCACCTGGAGAAGGGAATGGCAACCCACTCCAGTATTGTTGCCTGGAGAATCCCATGGAAAGACCATGGGGTTGCAAAGAATCACGCTGACATATTCCTGGATACCTTCGGATTTCATTAATTAATTAGTCTCTGCTCTTCTTTAAGTTTTCCATAGTTTTCTGTGAGTATTTAGAGGACTAGTATCTCTGGTTTTCTTTTCCTCAGCTGTGGGTTGGGAAAGTTTTCTTTCACCTGGGAAGTCCAAGGCCTTGTCTGTCAGCCTGGCAGTGATCGTTTTGCGAGACAGGGATTAAGGACATTTCATCATCTGTGTATAGGCTGTGTTCTCATCTGTCATTTCAGTGCAGGAGCCAGTGAAGGCCTCTTAGTCTTAATAGATTGCAGATAATCTCTCTCCGCTGTGTGTTTTCCGCTTCTAGCTCAGAGCCAAGCGTTCCTCACGCTGAAAAGAGTGGTGCCTGCTTGTTTGTTTTGCCGTTTGCTTTTTTAATCTGTAGTACAATTTTGTAATTCAAATTGTCGGTCTAGTACTTTGTATGCCATGCGCGTTTGCTTTCTTCTCAGTCATAGCTGTGATTACGTTGTCTGCTTCTTTGTATAATATTTGCTGTGTGGGTCTCTCTGTTGAATTTCAGTTATTTGGCAATTATGAAAATTCAGGTCTCGCTGGAGTTTAACTTTGCACTCCATGAATAGAAGGTTTGCTAAATAGACTTTAAGAGTAAGATAAAGAAATAGTGAATTTACTTAAAGGAAGAATTTTGAAGACACAGCCATTGTTTGAAAGCAAACAAATCTTGCTAAACTGGTCTGATTATCTTTCAACAAGAATAAAGCTTCTACCTGGAAATATTTTGCTAAATTTGCCTGCATTTCTTTATGTACATGAAAATAATAAAATACATTTTAGGGTTTCTTTGTTTTGTTTTTGTTGTTAGCTTGCCTTTTTACTTAACTTTTTTTTTTTTACTTTTTTATTGGCGTATAGTTGCTTTACATTGTTGTGTTACTTTCTACTATTCAGCAGAGTGAATCAGCTGTGGTTGGTGGTTTAGTTGCCAAGTCGTGTCCGACACTTGAAACCCCATAGACAGTAGCCCACCCAGGTTCCTCTGTCTATGGGATTTCCCAGGTAAGAATATTGGAAGGGGTTGCCATTTCTTTCTCCAGAGGATCTTCCCAACCCAGGGATCGAACCCACATCTCCTGTTTTGCCGGTGGATTCTTTTCTGCTGAGCCACAAGGGAAACCCAGCTATACATACATATGTATCTCCTCTTTTTTGGATTTCCTTTCCATTTAGGTCACCATAGAGCACAAAAATGTTTCTCTAATTCATATTTGAACTTATATTGTTTAATTTTCCATCTATCAATGCTAGAATGGAGGATGGCTTGTTCCTTGAAAGTACATGTAATTGTGTATGCTGTGTGTACATGTGCATGTGTGTGTGCACACATGTGTGTGCACATGTGTGCATATGTGCATTGCACACGTTTGTGTGTGTGTGCGCTCTGTGTGTGTGTGTGTGTGTGTTGAAAGAGGGGATTTAGATGGTGGTCATTGAAACTCTGTTTTGTTTTTTTTTAAGTTTGTGAAACATTTTAGTTTCTTGGTGCTCAATTTTAGGTTCTTTTAGTGACCTAAAACTAGCCACTTTGAATCCTTTTCACAGTAAATCAGAATAAATGCACAGACATATAAATGAGTTGCAATAACATGTTTACTATCTCTATATAGGGTTAACCATCTAGAAATGTGTAGATAAACACAGATCTAATACAGCTCAGCAAAAGCAACTATAATGTTATTTGCACTGATTTTCCTCTAAACTTTTTTCTATATATGTATTCCTGTTATATATGCACATATATACACAAATGTATACATGTATGTAGAATGTGCGCTCTCTCTGTGTATATATACACACATACTTATATATGGAAAATTCAGATGATTTTATACTAATCCTTTCCCATTCATCTATTTTTATCCAACATAAACTTTTTCTTATGTAATCATTTATTCTTTGTAAACATATTTTAAATGATGAGGCAACATTCTGCCTCACCAAAATGCCATTATGTATTTTCTTTTAGATTGCTTTCACTATAGTGTATAACACTATGAGGGACAGGTTCATAGGGATGATTTTTAGAAGCTGAAAGGATTAATATTGTTCTCTCAGAGCCAAAGATTTCACAAACATGAAATATTAGAGAAAAACATACAAAAACCACATTAGAGTTTCTTGGAAATTTATGTCAATAAGAAAAGAGAATAAAAGAATATGGCTGCTCCTTACTGGGAAGTAAATAATCTTCAAGAATTTACTGTCTTAACTAGATACGACAAGTTCTTCATGGTACTGTTTCACCCACTTTATCTGTTCCATCTTCAAATTCTTTTTTCCACTTGAATTAACTTCCCATTTCTCTGTGAGCGCCTTAGGCTTACACTATGCTTAAGGTGTGCTGAGAAACCAGAACTTAAGAGCTCAGTGCTACTTTTTAAAGGAGTGTTTTCTGGGAGCAATTCAACTAGAGTAGACAGAATCTCAGGTTGCAGTCAAATAAAGATGATTTGGAATAGAAAATTCAACTTAGTGGAAAGGTATCGTGTTTGCTTGCCCAGTGTCCACGCCAGCTAAATTAATTTTGCACTCTGCAGATACAGACGCTTCTGTGAACAGAACTGGCCTGGTATTAAATGTTGGCAGCACCAGTTTTGATGAAAAAATGCAAAGTTTTAACACATACCTAGTGTTAGTCATGGAAACTCAAAAGATAAGAGCAAGTGAAGTTGCTTACACACCATAAGCAGTGCTGCAAAACATTAGCCAAATGCCTTACAGCTAAAACAGTGAAAGTATGTGAATTTGAAATATGTACAGTATTCTCTTTATCTAAAAAAAAGTTATACACAGTCAGCAAAAGAATAAGATGGAGCATTCCCTTCAGGAAGGGACAACTGACTGACTGATAAAATCCAAGGATCTAAAAATAAGGTTCATTTAAAGCTGCCCTGAATGATCAGATAGGTTCATTTGGAGGACATCTTCAGAAATAATTTCATCTCGTGTGTGCAAATTCACTATGTAAGATGCTTCGGGAACTAGAAGGACACAGGTGATCCCTGACACTAGATGTTAACTCTTAATAAACTTGTCATAACCTTCTCCCGCTCATGCTTATGATTCTATTTCATGGTTTACAAAGCACTTTCGTAACACTGGTTTCTGTTGTTGCAGGCAAGGAAATTGAGGCTCAAAGAGAGTAAGTGACTTATCCAGGGTCCTATACCTGAAAAAATAGGGACTGTAGATCTCAGATTCCTGCCAACAAACCCCTCTGTGCAGCAGAATTGGAAGAAACTTGAGACGTTACCTGCTTCAAAGAATCTCTCTCATATACATATTATGATACTGTGCCGTTTCCTATCAGAGATATTCTTTTGGTTTCAATCACATTTAATCATAAGGAAAGCAAGAAGTATTTCTGGAATACCCACAATGGTGCTTTTTATGTGCTCTCTCTAACCTTTATAATAACTCTGCAAGGCAGAGATGATTCTTCCCAATTTACAATTGAAAGTGCGTGGTTCAGAGAAATTAAATGACTCAACGTCATTTCCATGGCTGGAAATGGTACACCTGATGCTCACACTGACCGTCCAGAAGCAGCTTTGTCTTTTCTCTCTAGGAATAACTGTTCAACATATAAGTTTCCCTCAAGGGACAACACATTCACATCATGTACAGAAATTGTTTTCCTGGCTGAAAATGCAAAGATCATTGGCCATCCAACTTTGATGGCAGATGGAAAGAGAACTCCGAAAGGGAAATGATGGAACTTTACATCTGGTAGGTATTTTTGTTTCCTAGTAAAAGAATTGTTCTCCATATGCTGAATGTATATTTTATACAGCACTGTAAAATCTTCTTAGGTAAGTAAATTGGTCTCTCTTGTTTATTATGAAGACCAAATGGATCATTGTAGAAGTTTCCAGGAAATATCACTTCCCAACCAGTCCAATCCTAACTCTTTGCCAAAGTCAACTTGCCTCTCACTAAATGGTATCCAGCAAAGCTCTTAACAACTTTCATGAGAATAAAGCAGATATTTCAAATGACATTTCAAAACCACTCTTAAAAAATTCTTCTTATGTGCAAATGAGAAACATATAGCAGATCTTATAAGGGCAAAATCTTTTGGCGGGGGCGAGGGGGATGGTATTTCCAATGGGATTCTTAGGACACATCCTGCTTGGAACAGGCCATGTGATCTTCCAAGGCACCACTCTCCAGACCAGGAGGAGGCTGGGTGAGCAGAAAAGTCACACATGTGCAGACTGAGGGGCCCCCAGGCACTGGTAGCAGAGCTCTTACAGACATCGAGATTGGGATCCCCCTACCTAGAAACTGCTAACCATCAGTGACAGGTTAAAGGACCTTCCTTCTTCACTCTCCAGCTGAACATGAAATAGAAATCTTCGGAAACACAAATGTGGATTGTGAATATATTGTTTTCTATTATCTTCAGGAATGCATTATCTTTAGGATCGCTTCCATGTGCGTGTACATTTCTGTGAAGAGGAAATAAGCCTATTCAAAAGTAACCGAAAGGCAGTAAAAGGCCTTCCAGGAGCTCCAGGTGTACTTCATTACACTGTGCTGATTTTGCTATGCACGGCCAAAATTCTTGGGTACAAAAACAGCCACTTTGAATTCCATTTAATGCAAAAGCAAAAGCCTTTGCCAAGGAACAATTATAGCTGGAATATAGACAATAATAAGCCACATAACTAACAACAATGACAAAAGTTAAACTGTTCTTTCTTATGTATCCTTGCTAGTATTTGTCAGTATCACCATTAAAGACAATTTTATAGGTGAAAAATAGTTAATTCCTTTCTTTTTTCAATTCCTCTTTTTATAGTGAAAGGAAGTGGTTTCCCACCTTTGTGAAGTGGTTATAGTTCTACCTTTTAAAATGTTGTTCATATTCTTTGCATGTTTTCATTGAATTTTCATTGATAGTTCTTATAAAATTTATGTGAACTGTTTATAAAATAATGAAATTCACCACTTATTTATTGAATAACTGAATTTGAAATACAGCTAAATTTTGATTAATTTTTGTACGAACAGAATTTTAAATTTTTTATATAGTCAGATCTATCAATCTTGGCCTTTCTAATTTTTTTCTGTCATCCTAACCTTTGTGATTTTTTTCTGCCTTGCAATTTGCTGAATATACACTAATTTTTATACACATGTATACTTTTAATGCGTGGAAAATCCCATGGATGGACGAGCCTGGTGTGCTGCAGTCCATGGGGTCGCTAAGAGTCAGACACGACTGAGCGACTTCACTTTCACTTTTCACTTTCATGCATTGGAGAAGGAAGTGGCAACCCACTCCAGTGTTCTTGTCTGGAGAATCCTGTGGATAGAGGAGCCTGGTGGGCTGCCGTCTATGGGGCCGCACAGAGTCGGACCCGACTGAAGCAACTTAGCATGCATGCATGCATACTTTTAATTGTATGGCTAAATAGGTAATAAATTAAGATAATTTAATAAGTGATATCTAAGCTGTGTTGTTCATTAGTGTATCCCCGGGACCAGCAATAGTGTCTGGGATATAGCATGTGCTTTATAAATTACTCTCCAACTCTTTTAGGTTGTATCTTTTGCTTCAACTGACTAAGGAGCTCAGAGGTGAAATTATCAGAGAATATAAGTGAGGGAAGACACGCAATTGACAGAAAAGCCAGCACCTCCTTCAGGGGAAGTTTTCAATGGAAGCTCCATCTGCGGAAGATGCCACCTGCTTCTCATACCTGTCTGTGCAGACTTGCCCATCGGCCTCTGCCTCAGGAAGGGGACTGCTGAGATCCAAATGGTCAAACGTGGGATGAAGAAGGAGAAGCAAAATAAGTCATGGCCCATTAATAACTCAGAGCATCATCTCTGAGTATGCGTGTTGTCTATGACAGTAAGTAAACACCCTACATGTTTAGTTAACACCTTAGCAATAAGACAGACTTCCTGGCTTGTTAGATACCATAAAAGACTGTAACTTAATAGTCAACAATCTTAAGCAGCATAGTTCTAAAACATTTTTTAAAAGAAACCTCATTCTTACATATATGTCGCATCTTTCCATACACTGACAAACAAAACAAAGTGTTCAAAAGCTACACATTGCACTGATTCCTATCCCTGGATGATGTTCTTCACTGACTATTGGGAAAGTTAGATCTCTTGTTAGCATTCTGTTTACACAATCAGATGGAGACTCAAGAGATAGCTTCACACTTTATTCTAATATTCTTTACTGTATTACACTTGTTCAACAGAATTGTAGTCATCTCCTGGATTGAATGAAGTAGCTACAAAAACCTATCAGATAAATTCTTTTCACTCGTATGAATTCATGGCCATGTGTTCCTAAAGGCTCCACATGAAGGGAATGTTTCTTTTTGTCTTTGTCCTAACTTTTTCCTATCCGGTATCATCTTGTTTAACATGTTCTGCTTCCATTTCCCCTATTTCCAAATAATTCAGAGTAGAACTCTTTAGCTAGCTCAGATTTCTCTCCTTGGATGAGTAGAAAACTTTAACATCATAAAGCTTTTCTATAAACATCAGGGAAAGGGGAAACCTTCCTTCTCTAAGCTGCAACTCTTTCATAACCCCTCTTGGACCTGAGGCAGAGCTAACTTACCAGAAAGAGCCGTTTGCTGGTTGCCCTGGCAACCTCCTGACTCATTGTCAATTAGCTGCTCCCAAAGTCCTTAGACAGCTGAAGCCCATGTAACTGCCTTCAGAATGCTCCCTCTGGCTCATATTTAGTCCCAACGCCCAACTGAAATGCTTTTTCTGAGGGAGATGAGACAACTAGTGACTGCTTGCCTGTACACGAAGAGGCAAGCAGGCATCTCCAAATCGGGATGCCATACCCAGTACAACCGCAATGACTCAGCCGACTTGGACTGGGGGACAAACACTAGCTAAGATTTTATACACCAGCCAGCAGCCCAGTATTCGTATCAGTGACTGAGAGCTCTTCTGTGTCACGTTGATTCAGGCAAGTTCATCCTGTTCTCCAGAAACAGTGAAATGACCCGAGACCTTTTTGTTCCATCAGTGTTTACGTTAGGCGTGTAGAGTTTTATAACTGAGATCTGGCCTCCAACTTCCACAGCTGGTCACTCATACCAAGAGAGGCATTAATTGACAAAATAATCAATGGCTTCCCTGGAGGCTCAGATGGTAAAGAATCCACCTTCAAAGAAGGATACCTGGGTTTGATCCTTGGGTCAGGAAGTTCCCCTGGAGAAGGGGATGGCAACCCACTCCAGTATCCTTGCTGGAGAAACCCATGGACAGAGGAGCCTGGCAGGCTATATAGTCCATGGGGACATGACTGAGTGACTGTGACCCAGCATTAGTCAACAGGCATTTTCTAGGTCTCCTGTTTGACTGCCATTCCCAGCTCTGTGGTGGTGGTTGTGAAAGACGCAAGAATTAATTACCAAACACCATTTCAGTTTTCAGGGATGCTGTACTCAAATGATAACCATCAGGAATGTTGAACTACTGGTAGAGAAGAAGCCTCCAGGCCTATTTGCATATTGATTTGCATGGAAAGGAAGGACATTTGAGGAGATTTGCACAAAAAAAGCCTGGAGTTAGAGGTGAGGGGACCCTGGGGCCTGAGGAGTGCGTAAGCCCTTTCTCACAAAAGGAACTGAATTTTATTTATTTATTTATTATTTTAAAAAAGAGGAACTGAAGACAGAAACTGAAAGGGGAATTGAGAGAAATGGATGCTCTTGTAGAAGTGCTTCGAGGCTTCAGCGACAAAGTAAAAGTTGCTCTGTTTCGGCTGACTCTGTGGCCCTGTGGGCTGTAGTCTATGGGATTCTCCAGACCAGAATACTGGAGTGGGTAGCCTTTCGCTTCTCCAGGGGATCTTCCCAACCCAGGGATCGAACCCAGGTCTTCCGCATTGCAGGGGAATCCTTTACCAGCTGAGCCACAAGGGAAGCCCCTCAATGACAAAGGACAGCACATAATAGGGCAGAAACAGAATGAGGAGGGGGCTTCCCAGGTGGCCCCAGTGGTAAAGAACCCACCTGCCAAGGCAGGAGACATAAGAGATGCAGGTTCTATCCCTGGGTCTGGAAGATTCCCTGGAGGGGCCAGGGCAACCCACTTCAGTATTCTTGCCTGAAAAATGTCATGGACAGAGGAGCCTGATGGCCTGCAGTCCGTTGGGCGGGCTATAGTCCATAGGGTCAAAAAGAGCTGGACACAACTGGAGCGACTGAGCAGAGCACACAGCAGAGTGAGGAGAGGCCTCTGCTTGTTTACAGGCGGTAAACACCGCGGTGAACAGGCCCACAGCTGGGAGAAGCTCAGGATTTATACCCTGGCGGTGGATCCGAATGCAGAGGTAGGTGGAGACATCAGCCAGGCCTGTGTGGACAAACAGAAGAGGTCCCTCGGCAGTTGAGCACAGATGAGAAGCACCAGGGGAATCCCAGAGATAACTGGGAGGGGCTTAGGGGCATGGCAGGTGAGGGCCTCCTTGGGTAACTCGGTGCAATGAGCCAGTAAATACGGCCTGTGACTCAGCGTTACCGTATTTGTAGCCACATGTTGGAGGCTATTTTCTTGATCTGGTTTTTTGGAGCGTCTCCCACGTGGATGAAGAGAGTGTTGGTGAGACAGTTCTTAAGGCAATTCAGAGAAGCAGGCTGGGTAGAAAGAGAGTCCCGTTCTGTCCTGAAAAGTGCAGTGAATTATGTGAACGCCATTTTTTCCTCTCTCTCCCCTCATTAGAAGATTTTGGTCGTGAAACAACTGCAGAGGTTGTAACTAGGACTTCGGAGCACTGATAAACAGGAGGAGAAGGAAGCATTCTAATGGAGGTTAGGTAATGTCACTGCTGAGCTGTGCTCAGTCAGGTCTGACGCTGCGACCCTGTAGACTAGCCCGCCAGGCTCCTATGTCCGTGGGATTCTTCAGGCAAGAATACTGGTGTGGGCTGCCATTTCCTCCTCCAGGGGATCTTCCCAACCCAGGCATCGAACCCACGTCTTCTGCATAGGCAAGCGGATTCTTTACCACTTCGCCACTTGGGAAACCCTAATGACATTGCTTAAAGTTCAACATTCAGAAAACGAAGATCATGGCATCCAGTCCCATCACTTCATGGGAAATAGATGGGGAAACAGTGGCAACAGTGTCAGACTTTATTTTGGGGGGCTCCAAAATCACTGCAGATGGTGACTGCAGCCATGAAATTAAAAGACGCTTACTCCTTGGAAGAAAAGTTATGACCAACCTAGATAGTATATTCAAAAGCAGAGACATTACTTTGCCGTCTAAGGTTCATCTAGTCAAGGCTATGGTTTTTCCAGTAGTCATGTATGGATGTGAGAGTTGGACTGTGAAGAAGGCTGAGCACCGAAGAATTGATGCTTTTGAACTGTGGTGTTGAAGACTCTTGAGAGTCCCTTGGACTGCAAGGAGATCCAACCAGTCCATTCTGAAGGAGATCAACCCTGGGATTTCTTTGGAAGGAATGATGCTAAAGCTGAAACTCCAGTACTTTGGCCACCTCATGCAGAGAGTTGACTCATTGGAAAAGACTCTGATGCTGGGAGGGGTTGGGGGCAGGAGGAGAAGGGGACAACAGAGGATGAGATGGCTGGATGGCATCACTGATTCCATGGACATGAATCTGAGTGAACTCCGGGAGTTGGTGATGGACAGGAAGGCCTGGTGTGCTGCCATTCATGGGTTCGCAAAGAGTCAGACACAACTGAGAGACTGAACTGAACTGAACTGAATGACATTGCTTAAGTGGAATATGGCTCCCACATGAAGCCCTGGATTTAACTGGAAGGGACTCTCCCCATGACCACACACACTCTCCGTTTACCAGCTCTCTTTCCTGCTGGCTCAGGAAGACAAAGGGGAACTGGTTGATGGCTATATGAGCAACACAAGTAACAAAGGAGAGGCTCAGTTAATACTGGCCACTCTTAACTGTTTTATTTTATTTTATTTTATTTTTGATGTGCACCATTTTTAGTCTTTATTGAACTTGTTACAGAATTGCTTCTCTTTCATGTTTTGGTTTTTTGGCCATGTGGCCTATGGAATCTTAGGGCCCCTCCCAGAGAACAAACCCGAACCTTCTGCATTGGAAGGTGAAGTCTTAGCTACTGTCCAGTGCCCCAGCGAAGTCCCTCCCTTGTAACTACGAACACTGCCATGAAGCGTAATTCTCCCAAGCAGGATATCATCCAGCGAAGAAAAGTTTCACCTTCTTAATATGCAGGCTTTCGATCTCCACCCTTTTCTGTTATCTGATGTTGGATCCCAAGCCTCCTTGTGTTAATACAATGATCAGAAACCTGAAAAAAAGATCAACAGCTAGTCCTCTCCTGTTTTGCATCACTTTCTCAAGCTTGAAAATGCCTGGAGTGTTCTTCTGTTGGCAGGTTACTTGCTTAGGGAACATTTATCATAAGAAGATGAAAGCCAACGTGCAGAAGGGATTTTCAGAGTGTGTGTCATCTCCCTGCTTCCCTTTATTACCTCCAAAAATAACTATTCATAGTTTCAAGAATAGTTCACGAATGATCTTTTAGGATGAAAAGTCAGCTGTGAAACTGGTGTAATTCATTCTTCTTGGAAACACGATTTGAAAAAAAAATAGATCTCACAGATAAGATTTCAGAGGAAATATTTTTTGTTTGACCCATTACTAAGAGTACCCATCGAAGTAAAATTATTTTATGTGTTCCACGTGTCAAAAACTGCCTGTCCATCTGTTGTGGTGGCCTTCTGGATAGAACAAGACAGCTCCATGCCCTAAGCAAGGATGGATAATTAAGATGGAAAGTAAAATGCACCCCGTTACGATAATATCCTTTGAGATTATACGGGATGAAAAATATAACTACATGCAACTTAATTGCTCTAAGGTCTAATATTTAAGACTCAGAGTCATGGGTTCCAGCTATTTTGATCCACAGATTTTACCCTCCGTCAACTTTGGGTGAAATCTATCTGTTGCATCATTTCATCAGAAAGCTCTTGAGTAGAAAGGGCTGTCTCCAGGGTGTGTCTTATTTTTAATTCCACGTAGCTACTCTAGATGTTCTATTTCACTGCCTGATCGAGTGTAGACTTAGGTAACCAGACAGATATTTTCTGACATGTCTTGGCAATTGCCTGATACCTCTCACCAAAAACAGCTATGAAGAAAAACCAAGTGTAACTTGATCTCCTTTGGGGGCAGACCCAGTATTGGGAATGGCAGTGGCGTAGCTCCTTGGCATTGAGAACTCTGTGAATAAGAGGGTGGGTGGAGCCTCAGTAGAAATGCAAAATGTCAGAGAACTTTCAAAGCTGTCATGGCACTGCTGTTTCTATTAGACTGTGAAGGACCCATTTTCTTTCTCTCTTTTTTTAAAAATTCTATTTGTTGAGAAAGTTAACTCTTCTTTTTTGTTTATTTCTCTCTCTCTCTCTCTTTTTTTTTGCTAAAAATGGTTCATTCAAATCTTGCAAGAATACTGGTTTATCTGTGAAAGAACATTAGGTTCCAGGCTCGAATGATTTAAACACATTTTTAGTCAATATAAATATCTAAAGGGGCTTTAGCAAGGTAGAAGAGACATAGGACAATTACACGGGCAGAACTTTCACAGGTTGGTTTTTCCTAATTACTTTTTATTGGCGTATAGTTGATTTCCAATGTTATTTTCCGCTGTACAGCAAAGTGAATCAGTTGTGTAGACACATATATCTGCTCCTTTTTAGATTCTCATCACATATAGGTTATAACAGAGTGTTGAGTATTGATACTGATCTGACTTCAAAGGAGAAGACCTAATATGTGTAGTTCAGATTAATTTTAATAGCTGTAGGAAGCCTCCACCACAGAGTAAATGGAAGAAAAAAAAAGAAGAAGAAAGGGGACTATTATGAACACAGTGGTTCCCAGTCCCACTGCAGCCCTAGGTTAGTATCTCAGAAAGTGTTAGTCACTCAGTCGTGTCCGACTCTTTGTGACCCCACAGAGTGTAGCCCACCAGGCTCCTCCTTCCCTGGGATTCTCCAAGCAAGAATTCTAGAGTGGGAAGCCATTCCCTTCTGCAGGGGATCCTCCTGACCTTGGGACTGAACCTGGGTCTCCTGCATGGCAGGCAGATTCTTTACCATCTGAGCCACCAGGGAAGCTCAGTATCCCAGAATGTGACCATATGAGGAGACAGTATCTTCCCAGAAGATATTAAGTTAAAATGAGGCTATTGGGGTGAGGGGGAGGGGAGTTAATCTAATCCAATATGACTGGTGTTCTTATAGTGAAAACCACTCAGTCGTGTCTGACTCTTTGTGACCCCATGGACTATACAGTCCAGGGAATTCTCCAGGCCAGAATACTGGACTGGGTAGCCTTTCCCTTCTCCAGGGGATCTTCCCAACCCAGGGATTGAACCCAGGTCTCCCGAATTGCAGGTGGATTCTTTAACCGCTAAGCTACAAGGGAAGCCCAAGAGTCCTTATAAGAGGAGGAAAATCAGACACATGACTCTTAAAGACAGGGGATAAGAAAACAAAGAGAGAAGGCCGTTGTTTACAAACTGAGGAGTGGCCTCGGAAGAAGGCAACCCTGCCAGCACCTTGATCTTGGACTTCTAGCCTCCAGAACGGAGAGTATACGTTTCTGTTGTTTTACCCATTCCATTTGCGGTAATTAGTTACAGCGGATTTAGCAAACTAATACAGAGACCAGAGACTAAAGACATTTAGAGGCAGAAAAACTGTGACTCAAACTGTCATGAGGGTCATACGGAGGGTGGAAAGTCAGGATAAAAATAGTAAGGGCAATGTTTGCACACTCAAGACTCTTCTATTGAATTTTGCACAATCATAGTCCATATACTGAGCCTAGATTTATTCATCTCTAAAATGGACTGCCAGGTCCTTGGGGTCACCAGTGGGACATTGCCATCTTTAAAAAATATTAATCTAGCCCACAGAAAAAAATTCTGGTAAATAATTAGTGATTCCAGAAAAAGAAAGCAAAGGCATTCTCCTTCCTGAAGGAGCTTACAGATATTTGGATGGAGGTTCATGGAACACAGACAGAAATACAACCGGGGGTGAGTAAGTAGTGAATATTCAAAAGAATGAGGGCTTTAAAACTTCCAGAAGGTGAGACCCCTGAACCTGGGGTGGTCATGGAAGAAGGTGAAATCAATTTACTCTTTGAAAGTTGAGTGAAGACTGGAAATGCATTAAAGACAGATACAGGTCAGGAAGATCCCCTGGAGAAGGAAATGGCAACCCACTCCAATATTCTTGCCTGGAGAATCCCATGGACAGAAGAGCCAAATGGGCTACAGTCCATGGGGTAGCAAAAGTCAGACACGACTGAGTGACTAAACCACCACCACCACCACCACATCTCAGATGAGAGCAAAGAGGTAGAAAATGCATTATATGTATTAAGGGCAAAAAGAGGAACAGTTTGCAAAACTGGAGCCCTTTGCACATTGGAGAAAACACCTTTGGTTGTTCCTGTTGTAGGTTAGTTCTTTAGAGCCATGAACTTAAAAAATAATAAGGTAATTTGACTAGCTGCTGGAGGCAGAAGGAATTTGTCTTGACTATGAACGAATTCTATCAAAATGGGTGAATGCTTTACCCAACAGAAGAAGTTCTTTCTACTCTTTCTGACCTAGATAAAGAAAGCTCACTGTTCTCTCCCACCCCCATTGACACTTGGTGTTGCTTGGACAAGGGCTACACTGCAGGCAATTTTGCTTCCACTTAGAAGAAAATATCTGCCAAAGTGGACAGAATAAACAATTCTCCAAAAGGAATGCTTTCAGAGCTTCAAAATACCAATTTCATTCTAAGTAGTATTCTAATACCACGTCCTTTTAATCTTTTCATCAAAATAAAACTCCAGTGGATTGCCATTTGGCATTGCCCTTGGCCTATGTAATCCATTCTATGACAGAATGATCTGGGATCATTTCCAAAGCAAACCATTCAACATCACAGTAATACAAGTCTATTCCCCAACCATTAATGCTGAAGAAGCTAAAGTTAAATGGTTCTGTGAATACCTACAAGACCTTCTAGAACTAACACCAACAGAAAGATGTCCTTTTCGTTACAGGGGATTAGAATACAAAAGTAGGAAATCAAGAGTGAAAGTGGAAGTGTTAGTTGCTCTGTCATGTCCAACTTTTCTCGAGTCCATGGACTCTTACCTGCCAGGTGACCCTGTCCATGGGATTCTTCAGGCAAGAATACTGAAGTGGGTTGCCGTCCCCTGCTCTAGGGAATCTTCCCTATTCAAGGGTTGAACCTGCATCTCCTGCACTGAAGGCAGATCTGAGTGATCTGAGCCATCAGGGAAGCCCATTAAAACCATGGAGGGCTCCAAAACCCAGGCAGGTGGTAAACATTTTACTCTACCTGAAGTAAGAACTGATGGAAATGTATGAATTTTGAAGATGATGAAAGAGAGCAAGTCATAGTTTTATTGAGGATGGTTTCCTGGAGAGGCTCTGCTAATCGTTAACTGATTAAGGGTAGGAAAGGATAGTGAGAATTAAAGTCTAATTATTAACATTTTGCTCCGTATTAGTCATTGGACTAGAGCTTCATCAGAGTGGCTTTTGAAGGAAGCTTTGTTGGAAGTAGCATACAGATCATAGAGGGAAGTGAGAACTGGGAAAAAGGCAGGGAAAGAGACAGCTTCACGACCTAGACCTTGTCTTTATTCTTATGGGGAGTAGGAGGCCAGGGGTGTCCTTGATGTAAGAATCTGATAAGACATGAATCACATTTGCTGAAAATTATTTTAGCAGATACCTTCAGAATGGGTCTCAAAGGAACAAGAAGGTAGACTATACTAGTGTCTAGTACAGATATTTTATGTATTCATGTAATCCCACTTTATCTTTATTTTTTTATATTTCTAGGCTATTCTATTCATCTGTGTTTTTTTCAGATTGTTGCAAATCTCCAAAAAATGTTCTAATATATTTATTGAAAAAAAATCCACATGTAAGTGGAGTTTTGAACCCACACAGTTCAAACTCTTGCTGTCCAAACATCAGCAGTGTATTTCCTCAACTTTTCATATCCATACAAGAATCACAAAGATTCCTCTTCTCTCTAAGGGTTTGGTTCCAGTATCAGACAGTCTGTGGGATGAAAAGAGGAAGGGGATCAAATTAGATACAGAAGACCTGGGTGGGTCACATTCTGAGCTTTGTAATTTTGAAGCTTAGGAAAGCTACACACCTTCCACCTCTATACAAATGAGACTACTTGTGAGGCTTACAAGAAAGGTTCCATTCTGGTCTCAGTATCGATACTAAATGATAGATATTATTGCTTTTGTTGTTATTCTTATTATTACATCACTGCTCTGCCATGAGCATGGGCATGTGATTTTTCTTACCTTTGTCCTGGGCTAAGATGGAAAGAGGTAGAGTGTCAGGCTTGTCTTTGGTTTGGCCTGTTGTAACTTCATGTCAATTTGTATTTATGGGAGACTGAGAAAGGCACAGTTTATTTTGGTGAAAATGCTTTAAGTGCAACAGTCTTTTGATAAGAGCATTTTATTGGGAGCACAGTGATTGGTGGTGGACCAAGACCACCATCAGCACTACAGTTGGTTGTTCTTTAATTCACAGAAGTTGAATTTCATAATAATCAATCATGTCAGACTGGGAAAAAAAAACATATTCAGGCTTCCCTTGTGTTTTATGGATTGGGACTGAAATCAGGGAGCATCCTCATCAGAGAATCCCATGTGAGTTTCTTTTTCTTAATGCAATAGTTCAACTTTCCAGTTTCATCATCAAGCCACAGGTCACCCGTAGACACCAGCTCTCCTTTGAGATAACACGTCTACAAGCTGATATTTTTGGCAGAAAGCTGCATTCTGGGTCATAGGTCTGCTATCTGTAGTAATCCTATTGCGGCCCTAGTCCGCTGACCTCACCTCTCCTCCGAGACTGAATCTATGTCCACAGATGAGTTGAGGGCGGCGTGGAGAGAAGTTGTGGATGGCCTTCCAGTTCCCTCTGGGACTGTGTGACCTCTGACAAATCCCAGAAATTCTTTCTGCCTTGGAGACAAGTTCCTCCCCAGTACTTCCCTCTGACAGGCGCTGTCAGAGTCAGAAAGCCCTGGAAGACTTTCAAAACACTGCCTCAAAGTCATAATTATAATTAATAATAGCAATTAACTTTCATCACAGATGAGTCATCTATACATTAGAAATTCAGGGATAATTTGTTTCAAAGTTCTCCCTTGCTGCTGCTGTTGCTGCTGCTGCTGCTGCTAAGTCGCTTCAGTCGTGTCCGACTCTGTGCGATCCCATAGAAGGCAGCCAACCAGGCTCCCCCATCCCTGGGATTCTCCAGCAAAGAACACAGGAGTGGGTTGCCATTTCCTTCTCCAATGCATGAAAGTGGAAAGTGAAAGTGAAGTCGCTCAGTCGTGTCCGACTCTTCGCAACCCCATGGACTGCAGCCTACCAGGCTCCTCCGCCCATGGGATTTTCCAGGCAAGAGTACTGGAGGGGGGTGCCATCGCCTTCTCTGTTAACATTTCCTTACTCAGTCTCATTCATCATAAAAGGTTAAGTTGCATCTTACTTTTTATTATTTTTAAATTTTTCAGCTTTTTCAAACTGACAAATTTATATATATTTAATGTGGACAATGTCATGTTTTGCTGTATGCAGACATTGTGATATGTAGACATTGCAATCAAGCTAACTAACATATCCATCACCTCACATAGTTACCATTTGTGTGTGGTGTGTGTGTGTGTGTGTGTGTGTGTGTGGTGTGTGTGGTGAGAACATTTATGATCGCTCAGCAAATTTCAGGGGCTCCCCAGGTGTCACTAATGGTAAAGAACCCACCTGCCAATGCAGGAGATGTAAGAGATATGGGTTCAGTCCCTGGGTCAGGAAGATCCCCTGGAGAAGGAAATGGCAACCCATTCAAGAATATAATAGAGTATTGTTAATGACAGTCATCATTCTATATCTTAGGTCTCCAGAACTTACTGATTTTGCATAACTACAACTTTTTATTGCATTTTTTGCCCCAAATCTCCCTATTTCCTGCACTCTCCAGGCCCTGGCAGCCACTATCCTAGGTTATATTTTAAAGAAAATATTCTTAGCTTTTGAAGGGAATAGAAAGAACTTTTCCTATCTTATGTTTAATGCATTTGAATCACTGATATTGGAAAAATGATTTTTTCCCTTAAACTATGAAAAAAAGGGGTAAATATTTTCTAATCTATAATTCTGTCAATACTGATATTTTTGTTTTAAATTCTTTCAATATTCAACAGAGTAGTTTCTCTCTGTGAAATGTTTCCTTCTTCCCTGTCCAATAACAAAAGGATGGGAAGTTCAAACATTTGACTTTTTCTTTGAAGCAATCGCCCTACGCAAGTAAAAGTTATTTCATCAACTATAACTTTAACTGTAGTTTTATTTCCTCCTGATAAAGTTTTAGGTCTGTGCTCATGACCAAGATACACAACTGTCAATAACCATCTTTTCAGCAGATAGAGTAGAAGTTAGTTTATCAAACAAAACAAACTGGTCTTCCCCCCCTCCCATGATGTGTTGCTCAATAATTTCACATTCTTTAGTGTCAAATAAACACATTAAGTCTGTTGAGATACTGCTGTGGTTATTTATTTTTCAAATTTAAAAAGAAGGCGGGGACTGACCTTTCCTCTTAGAACAGAAAAGAAAATTAGACCTGACAGTGATACACTATCAATTTTTACAAGTATGAAATATTCCGAAAAGTAAGCAGTTCCTTGGGCACTCAGGTGACCGTCCAAGCTGGTCAGTGAAGTTATAAAACCCAGACCCTTTTAAGTTTGTTCTGAGTTAATTTTTTATTTACTTGCAGGGTTTCATTTACTTTGGAAGCTTGATAACCATGCATAATTATGTCAGCTTTCTTCCTCATCAAATTCCTCTACATTTCCTAAGCCAAAAGGAACATATGATCATTTTCTATTGATGCAGGTGAAAAAAAAAAAAAAAGAGTGTGGGGACTTTGAAAACAGGTTTAGCTGAGAAGCATGCCATGGTAAATTTGCTTCATGAAACTGAGCCAAATAACTTTATCTTCCTGTATTTCCACTTCTCCTACCGTCAAAGGCAACATCAACAGATTCTCTTTCCCGACAGTGTGATAGCCGTGAAAATGCATGATTAAAGATAGAGAAGACTACATCTACCTACACACACCAACCACCTCCTTCCCTCAAAATCTGTCGACAGTGCTGGAGGAATCTTCAGAGTCTTTCCTTTTCCTCTAATCACAATCTTGAATTTGGTTTATGTAGATATACTCTCATAGCCAGGGGCACAATTCTGATGCCTACAGAGCAGTCAGGGGCAACAGATTTTGAAGAATCAGAAGCACAAGATGATTTAGAATGGAAGAAAAAATATTTCTAGACTTTGTACAGACATTGAAAATTCTGTGGCAAAGGGAGAAAGAAATAAACAAGGAGGCACATACATACATCTCTCCTCTGAGAGCTTAAGAAATAGAGTAATTCTTTATATCAATCCTCAAAGATGCTCTCTAATTTTCATCTCTGTAACTGTCTTAGCTTGAATTATAGCTTTGTTTTGTTGTATTTTAAAGGGGCCGTTTGTTGGGAAAGGGAATGGTTACTGACTCCCGGAGTTTTAACAAATGTAACGCAGGAAGAAGTCTGGCAAGGGAAACACAGTGACTGAATTTTCTGTTTTCTCCTATCACGGCGGTAGTTCCATGATGAGAAGACACAATCCTGTCTTTTTTAGGAGCTTCAGCAGAAAATAAGCTGCTCATGAAAACGGGCTTGGAAAAAAGTAATTGGTTTGGAAAAAGAAGATTGGTAAAGAGATAAGTGTGAGATACTGTCTAAAGTTGAAGCCTGTGAAATGAAAATACATATGTACTGAAGTCAGACGTTCAATATGAAGATTTGGACTTTTCAAGGCCCAGATGTTAGATTTCAGCACTGGTCCTATTTACCAAAGATGCAATTCAAGTTAGAGGGAGACCTAGTTTGTTTGTTTTTTTTTTTTCTTTCTGGTTTTAGTGAAAGAAACCATCATCAAAACAAAAAGGTAACCTATGGAATAGGAGAAGATATTTGTGAATATATCCCTGATTTGGGTTAATATCAAGAATAAATAAAGAGTGCACACAACTCAATAGCAACAAAAAAGTAAGCAACCGGATTAAAAATTGGCAGAATCTGAATAGCTATTTTTCCAAAGAAGACATACAAATGGCCAACAGGCACATGAAAAGATGTTCAACATCACTAATTATTAGGGAAATGTAGATCAAAACTACAATGAGATATCACCTCACACTTGTTAAAATGGCTATGATCGAAAAGACAAGAAATAGTAAGTATTAGAGAGGAAGTGGAGAAAAGGAACCCCTAAAACGCTATTGGTGAGACTAAACTGGTACAGCTGTTATGGAAAACAGTATGGAGATGAGTCAGAAAATTTAGAAATACAATATGACCCTGCAATTCTCTTTCGGGTATTTGTCCAAAGAACTTGAAAACACTAATTTGAAAAGACATGTGCAACCCTATGTTCATTGTAATAAAATTAAAAAGAGCCAAGATATAGAAACAACCTAGACATCCACCAGTGGATAAAGAAGATGTGGGCTATATACCAGGGAATATTATTCAACCATGAAATGATGAAATCCTGCCATTTGTAACAACATGAGTGGATATTGAAGATATGCTGCTGCTGCTGATAAGTCGCTTCAGTCGTGTCCAACTCTGTGCCACCCCCTAGATGGCAGCCCACCAGGCTCCCCCGTCCCTGGGATTCTCCAGGCAAGAACACTGGAGTGGGTTGCCATTTCCTTCTCCAATGCATGAAAGTGAAAAGTGAAAGTGAAGTCACTGAGTCGTGTCCAGTTCTCAGCGACCCCATGGACTGCAGCCTACCAGGCTCCTCCGTCCATGGGATTTTCCAGGCAAGAGTACTGGAAGGTATAGTGTTTAGTGAAATAAGTCAGACAGAGAAAGACAAATACCATTATGATTTCACTCATGTGTGAAACATAAAGAAGAAACAATATAAAACAAAAGCAAATTCATAGATATAGAGAACAGATTAGCAGTTACCACAAGGGCAGGGTGAGGGGTGAACTAAACGGGTGAAGGGAGTCAACTGTATTGCATGGATGGTAACTAGACTTGTGGGAGCGGTTACTTTGTTGTATATACAGATGCTGAATTATAATGCTGTACACCTGAAACTAATAAAAGGAAAAAATATTGTATAGCCAAACAAACAAACAAAAAATCCTGAGTCCAAATCAGTCCAGATCTGTTATTATTACTTCTAATTTATTGCTATCATTGAAATATTTTCTCAATATTATTAGCAGCAGAGTGAATCAAGATAATATTTTGAGGATTACATTTTCATGCTTTTAATTTCTAGATAAATATATTATCTTGTATTAATAAAAATGCTCTCCGTAGTTAATAATACTAGGAGTTCTGAAGTTTTTCCTCATTTTTATCTTCCTCTGCGAATTCTTCTTCTCATCACCACCTTGTTAGCAGGTCCCTAAATAATGTCAGATACAAGCAAAGATTTTCTTGCATGAATGAGTAGAAGGCTAGGTTCTCTTTGGGAAGCCATTTACACATTTTATTCTAATGTTCCTTTTTGACTGTGCATTTGTGTTTATGTTCTAGATTTCAGAATCATAGCTGCTTTCCTCTCCAAGTGAAGTTTTTCTCATTGCGAAAACAGCCTGATGTCCTTTTTAAAGAATTTTAGTAAACAGAGCTCTGTCCCCTGCTACCAGGAGTAAACAGTTTTCTGTCTCCCTCTTAGTCATTCATCTGCCAGTCATTGAAAATTACCATATGTTGGAGGTGGACACCAAGAAACAATATCTTAATGTTAGGCCGTATTATTCACGTTTTCCTTCAGGGATTTTTTTTGTTTTCACTTAAATTTGTTTTTATTTACTTTTGGCTGTGCTGGGTGTTTGTTGCTGTGCAGGCTTTTCTCCGGTTGCAGAAAGTGGGGGCTCCTCTCTAGCTGTGATGCTCGGGCTTCTCCTTGCAGTGGCCCTTCCTGCTGAGGAGCTCCGGCTCTAGGCGTGTATAGGCATCAGCAGCTGTGCTCCCAGGCTCTGTTGCACGCCTGTGGGTCTCAGGCTCACGTGCTCTGTGGCATGTGGGATCTTCCTGGACCAGGGGCTGAACCCACGTCTCCTGCATTGGCAGGCGGATTCTTTACCACTGAGTCACCAGGGAAGCCCTGTTTTCACTTTTGATCTTGGCTAAAGCACTTGAGAAATTTTTGATGTGAGGATACATTTTACTGTGGTGAAGACTTATTCTTTCTGGGGATGGTAGAGCCCACAAAGATTCACTGGAATGTTTCAGTCAGGCAGCAGTAACGTGCATTCCAAGTTTCAAGCCACCAAGGCGTCTGCAGTCTGGAGCTCTCCTGCCTGTTTACTGAGAGACAGTTGTCAGTGGGAAGAGAACTGTTCCAACTCTGAATTCTATCAGAACCAGGCCTTGTC
>SJYQ01000722.1:6033-43068 GCA_006410935.1 Redunca redunca
TTACATTTCAAGAGACTGAATTTTAAAATGAGAATCCAGATTCGATGTTTCCATGAGTGGCTCCAAGACTTTATTTGGTTGGTTGACTAACACAAGAAAAAATATTCCTTAACAATAATTTGTGTCAAAGCTACTTGTATTTATTTTACCATTTGCAAAAGTAAGTAAACCTTTACCACAGCATATATGTGTTTGTCTGTGAGTACATATAGTTGACCCTTGAAAAACATGAGTTTCAACACAGTCACTTATTTCTGAGTAGTTTTCACTACATATATGCTATGGTACTACACCACCTATGATTAATTGAATTCAAAGGTGCAGAACCAAAGATACATGTGGTTGACTACAGAGTTATATGTGGAATTTGGACTGCATGGGAGTCAGTACCCCTAACGTATGCATCGTTCAAGGGTCAAATATAGGTAGCTGTGTATACATACATATCTATCTACATAGAGAAAGAGAGTTATGTAATTATATATTTGTACATATATTTATATATACAGTTATACAGTTATGGATTATAATATATGTGTATATATATATAAATCTTCAGCTAGCCATACCTCTCAATAAACCCATCATAAGTCAAAAATGCATTCAATACATCTAACCTAGCAAACATCATAGTTGGGCCTAGCCTACCTTAAACCTACTCAGCACACAGTTACATTAGCCTACAGTTGGACAAAGTCATCTAGGACAAAATGGTTTTTGTAACAACATGTTGAATATCTTATGTAACTTGAACGAGATCAGCCCTGGGATTTCTTTGGAAGGAATGATGCTAAAGCTGAAACTCCAGTACTTTGGCCATCTCATGCAAAGAGCTGACTCATTAGAAAAGACTCTGATGCTGGGAGGGATTGGGGGCAGGAGAAGAAGGGGACGACAGAGGATGAGATGGCTGGATGGCATCAGCGACTCGATGGACATGAATCTGGGTGAACTCCGGGAGTTGGTGATGGACAGGGAGGCCTGGCGTCCTGCGATTCATGGGGTCGCAAAGAGTTGGACATGACTGAGCGACTGAACTGAACTGATACTGAAAGTGAAACACAGAATGGTTGTGTGGGTACAGGATAGTTTTAAACACATAAATTGCTTCTATTTGTATATATACACACATATTGAGAGAGAAAATTGGAAGATCTCACTGTTTACAATATCATATAACTTCTGCATAAATATCTATTTAGTTATAAAGAAGATATTTGAGATTAAACAAGGAGTTATTTGATAAGAAACAATGTTTGGTTGCCAGTTCTGTAACTTTTTCTGCCCAATAATGATTGCATTTTTAGTCCTCCAGCCTCCTTTCTTAGCTCTCCATGCTCTTGGCAGAAAGCACACATTTTAAAGCTATGGGGCATAATCAATGATGTGTCACAAAGAAGAAATTCTAGTAAAATTATTCTTAAGATTATTAAATATCCTACTTTTCAGTCTCGTCTTCCTTCCCTCCCTCTCTTGTTTCTATGAAACAAAGATTTAGAGTAATAAAATTAATTCAGTTTTCATTAAATTCCAATTAAAAGTTTTCTTAAGGTAGAAGATTTTAATCAATCTGGNAATAAAATTAATTCAGTTTTCTTTAAATTCCAATTAAAAGTTTTCTTAAGGTAGAAGATTTTAATCAATCTGGTAAAACAACAACAACAACAATAAAAGGTTACTGATGAGGTTTTTTTGATATTGGGATAAGCAGATAATTGCTTCTTTCCAGTACTGGTAAACATCATGGTAACAGACTGGAACCTCCCAACATGGATCAGCACACATTTGCAATGAACGCATTATACGAAATCATAAGCAAGATGCCTCTTTCCAATGGCACCCAGATCACAAGCAAGATGCCTCTTTCCAATGGCACCCAGTTTCACCTCTCCTCCTTCCTGTTGCTGGGAATCCCAGGACTGAAAAACATTCACATCCGGATTGGCTTTCCTTTTTGTGCCGTGTATCTGATCGCACTCATAGGCAACTTCACCATCTTGTTTTGTCATCCAGACTGAGCACAACATTCACCAGGCTATGTTCTGCTTCCTGCCTGTGCTGGCTACCATTGACTTGGGGCTGTCCATAGCCACCATCCCTAAGATGCTGGGCAGATAATTCAGCTGCAGGGAGATAATTTTTGATGTCCGCCTCACTCAAATGTTTTTCATTCACATCTTTACTGGCATGGAGTCAGTAGTCCTTCTTGCCATGACTTATCACTGTCATGTAGCTATTAGTAACCTTCTTCATTATAGCACTTCTGACTGGGCTTCCCTGGTGGCTCAGCCAGTAAAGCATCTACCTGGAATGTGGGAGACCTGAGTTCAATCCCTGGGTTGGGAAGATCCCCTGGAGAAGGAAATGGCAACCCACTTCAGTACTCTTGCCTGGAAAATTCCATGGATGGAAGAGACTGGTGGGGTTGCAAAGAGTCAGACACGACTGAGCAATTTCACTTGTTCAGTACAGCACAATCCTTAATAATAAGATAGTATCTCTTATTGGTTTGGGGGTGATAGGGAGATCAGTCCTCTGTGTATTTCCTTTTGTATTCCTCATCTTGCAACTGCCCTTTTGTGGACACCAAGTCGTCCCCCACATGTACTGTGAGCACATGGGTCTTGCTCATCTGGCCTGTGCAAGGATCAGGGTCAACATCATATATGGTCTGGGGACCATTGCTCTCCTAGGATTTGACATAATGGCCATTGCTGTCTCCTGTGTTCACATTCTTCTTGCTGGTTTCCATCTCCCCTCCTGTGAGGTCAGACTCTAGTCTCTCAGCACCTGTGGTTCCCATGTATTCGTAAGTCTAACCTTTTATACCCCAGCCCTCTTCTCTTTTATGACACATTGATTTGGCTGAAATGTCCCCTGCTACATCCATATTCTTCTGGCCAATCTCTATGTGGTTATTCCACCAATGCTTAACCCTGTCATCTATGGAGTTAGGACCAAGCAGATTCATGAAAGAGTGCTCAGAATATTCATCCTGAAATAAATGGCAAATGAATACCTCCAGTTTTAGTGCAAAAGATTAAATGTTAACATGTATACATCTGAGAAATGGAGAGAGGCCTTGAAAATGGCAAATAGGTGCAGCCATGATTACTTACTGGAAAGGATGTCTTTTAAATGTGGATCTTATTTATTTATGGAGTGAGAGAATAACCTTTGAATTCTAAATAGTGTGAATGAATGAACATTCTATATGATTATTTGGAAGGTGGACAAGAGATATGTTCATGATTTCCAAGATATACATCATGTCTTTTGTGACTGGGTCAAGTAATAGAAGATATTTTTCTATTTTCTCTATGGGTACCAGGTATTCCTCTTCCTCTCCTCTTCCTTTTCTCTCTACCTCTTTTTTTTTTTCCTGGAAAAAGTCATTTTAATTTCAGTATTCAAGTGAGTTTTATGACCTCTTTAAAAAATAAATTTTCTTTTAAATTACATATGGAGTTGTCATCCCAATCACTTTAGTATTTGGATCTTCTAAAATTCTTAACCCAGCCCTGAATACAAAGGCTCTAAGCACAAAGGGTTAAGGAATCAAAGATGAAAGCTAGTACACTCACAACTTTCCATATCCCCAAAGCTTTGACATTCTGTAAGAGCATGCCGTTTCCCAAACACTAATTTCTCTTTACAAGGTTATGATTATTAGCTGGGATTTGAAGCTCAATAATAATACTGCCAGTTAATGTGAAACTCAGTCATGAAGACTTGAGATTATTTTTTTATGAAAACAGAGAATTGAAATTCTTTTATGCCATAAATGTGCATTCAGAGTCCATGAACTATACTCTGCTTTTATTTAGGGATAGAATATTTTCCTGTCAGACCCCATTCTTCCCATTTCTTGGTAGAAACATGGTATGGAGTGCATCTCTTGGCTTCCTGCTAGTGTATAAGACACTCCTGCACAACCCACTCTCAGTGCCTACCAGCCCGGCTGTAGGACATGATTTCTCCTGGTGCTGTTCTTCACTTCATATCCTGTACTTGATGGGAGTATGCAACATGCTGCTCCGACACTATTCAATTAGTTTGTCTTTATACTGGTGCCCATGCTTACTGCATGTGTCGCTTACAGCAACAGTTTAAGGGGTTCGGCAGAGCTGGAGAAACCATGCATTCAGGAGTCATGTGCAGTTGATAACAGACCAGTTTACATGCCTCATAAAGGTAGTCAGGAGACAGATCTGTAGGCTTGCTTCTCCATATTCTGATACCATGAGCTAATGAAAGAACAAGGTTTAGGGGGTCTTAGTGTGCTAATGGAATTCCCAGGTGGCTAAGTTCATAAAGAAACTGCCTACAATGCAGGAGACATCGGAGACAGATATAGGTTCAATTCCTGGGTTGGAAAGATCCCCTGAAAGAGGGCATAGAGACCCACTCCAGTAATCTTGCCTGGAGAATCCCATGGACAGAGGAGCCTGGTGGGCTACAGTCCATAGGTCACAAAGAGTTGGACATGACTGAAGCGACTAAGCAACAATACTGCTCATCCTTGGGTCAACTGAACTTGCAATTTCTTTTTAAACTAGTCTCCCTAATAATCATATGGTAAGTAGGTTTGATCACTCATCTTTCTGAGGTCAGGTGCTTGATTTAAACACAGAGTCACTTATATTTCTGAAGTCTTTCAGTATCATGATGATTGGGACATCAACTCTGGGTTGAGAAGTTTGCAAAAAACCTTTATACATCATTTTCACTTCCTTGTTCTTTTTATGTAACTAAAATTCCTGATTGGAAAAGCAAAATTTTTTCTAGATACAAGGATGACATTTTAAGAGGTGTTTTGAATTAATTGTGGAAACTATAAACAGTTTCATTGTCCCCAGTGTCAGAATTTGAAAAAAAAAAAGATTTTGCTTTACCTCAGTCTAGCTCGCTCTTTATTCTCTTTCTTCTTTTCTTTCTCCTCTTCCTTCTTCTGATGCTCATCTTTATTCTTTTTCTCTATCCTCCAAATTTCTGTCAGTCAGTTCAGTTCAGTCACTGAGTCTTGTCCGACTCTTTGCGACCTCATGGACTGCAGCACACCAGGCTTACCTGTCCATCACCAACTCCTGGGGCTTGCTCAAACTCACATCCATTGAGTAGGTGATGCCATCCAACCATATCATCCTCTGTTATCTCCTTCTCTCTTGCCTTCAATCTTTCCCAGCATCAGAGTCTCTTTCAATGAGTCAGTTCTTCACATCAGTTGGCCAAAGTATAGGAATTTCAGCTTCAACATCAGTGCTTCCAATGAATATTCAGGACTGATTTCTTTTAGGATTGACTGGTTTGATCTCCCTGTACAAGAGACTCTCAAGAGTCTTCACCAACAACACAGTTCAAAAGAATCAATTCTTCAGCGCTCAGTCTTCTTTATGGTCCAACTCTCACATTCATACATGACTATTGGAAAAACAATATCTTTTACTAGATGGACCTTTGTTAACAAAGTAATGTCTCTGCTTTTTAATATGCTGTCTAGGTTGGTCATAGTTTTTCTTCCAAGGAGCAAGTGTCTTAATTTCATAACTGCAGTCACCATCTGCAGTGATTTTAGAGCCCCCCAAAATGAAGTCTGTCACTGTTTCTGGTGTTTCCCTATCTATTTGCCATGCAGTAATGGGATCAGATGCCAAAATTTTAGTTTTTTGAATGTTAAGGCAATGACAAACCACTTCTTGCCTTGAGAACGCCATGAAGAGTGTGAAAAATTTCTTCAGCCTTTTTCAATATGTCTTACTATAGCTCTCTCTCCCTGCCTTACCCACTGCTTCCTAACCTAACTTAGTTCTCCATTTCATTTGCACTCAAAGTATAAACAACTTTTTTCTTATTGGTTTTAATGAGTTGTTGACTAATTGTGTTAGAGTTAATTAGACATAGGAAGTATAAGTAAAGGAAAGCAGTCAAGTAAATGAAAAATTCACTCCTATAAATACTAGAAATTCTGTATGTTTAAAATTAAATACATAGCCATCTCATTAAAATATTTCTTATACAGTTTATCACATTTCACATGCTAACAAAGTAATGCTCAAAATTCTCTAAGCCGGGCTTCAACAGTACCTGAACAGAGAACTTGTAGATGTTGAAGCTAGATTTAGAAAAGGCAGAGGAATCAGAGATCAAATTGCCAATATCCACTGGATCACAGAAAAAGCAAAAGGATTCCAGAAAAACATCTATTTATGCTTCATTGACTACACTAAAGTCTTTGATTATGTGGATCACAAGAAACTGTGGAAAATACTTAAGAGATGGGAATACCAGACCACCTTACCTGCCTCCAGAGAAACCTGTGAGCAGGTCGAGAAATAACAGTTAGAACTAGACATGGAACAATGAACTAGTTTAAAATTAGTGAAGGAGTTCATCAAGGCTGTTTATTGTCATCCTGCTTATTTAACTTATATGCAGAGTACATCATGTGGAATGCCAGGCTGGATGAAGCTCAAGCTGGAATCAAGATTGCTGGGAGAAGTATCAACAACCTCAGATATCAACACCACCCTAATGGCAGAAAGTGAAAGAGGAAAAGCAGACTCTTGATGAAGGTGACAGAGGCTTAAAGTTGGCTTAAAACTCAACATTCAGAAAAATGACAATCATGGAACCCAGTCCCATTATTTCTTGGCAAATAGAAGGGGAAACAATGGAAACAGTAAGAAACTTTATTTTCTTGGGCTCCAAAATCACTGAGGATGGTGACTGCAACCATGAAATTAAAAGACGCTTCCTTCTTGGAAGAAAAGCTATGATTAATCTAGATAGCATATTAAAAAGTAGAGACATCACTTTGCTGACAAAGGTTCATATAATCAAAGCTATGGTTTTTCCAACAATTATGTACAGATGTGAGAGTTGGACCATAAAGAAAAAGGCTGGGCACTGAAGAATTGATGTTTCAAACTGCGGTGCTAGTGAAGACTCCTGAGAGTCTCTTGGACTTCAAGAAGATCAAACCAGTCAACCCTAAAAGAATCATCCCTGAATATTCATTGGAAGAACTGATGTCGAAGCTGAACTCCAATGCTTTGGCTACCTGATGCGAAGAGCTGAATCATAGGAAAAGACTCTGATGCTGGGAAATATTGAGGGCAGGAGGAGAAGGGGCAACAGAGGATGAAGTGGTTGAATGGCATTAAAGACTTAATGGACACGAGTTTGAGAAAACTCCAGGAGACAGTGAAGGACAGGGAAACCTGTAGTGCTGCAGTCATGGGGTCACAAAGAGATGGACATGACCGAGCAACTGAACAATACAAACTGATGAATGTGCTAATTAACTTGACTTTGGTAGTCATTCACAATGTGTACACATATAATATCATCACATGCATATATTTAAAAATCACATTGTATAAGCTAAATACAGACACTTTTTATTTGTCAAGCATACTTTCATAAAGCTGGATAGCCTGAGTTTATTTAGAATTCGATATCCTCCAGATAACCTTAAAAATAAAGTGGGGTAAAATTATTTTTAGCAAAGAAAAACAAAAACTCACCACCAACAGAACTGCATAAAGGAAATAAGACCTAAGTTTATGTAAGAAGGAACACATACCAATAGAAATAGTAGATATCAGGACCATTTAAATGGATATTTACTGTCCTACATACTTATATGTATATGAGTTTTAAGTTTTATAAGAAGCAACTTAAACCAACAATAATATATGTCAGAAAGCAGATACATGGACTAAATTTTTTCTAAGATCATTTACTAAACAGAAAGTGATAAGACTGTTCATTTNCATTTACTAAACAGAAAGTGATAAAACTGTTCATTTATATTAAGATTTGATAAGTTGTTTAGGCATTTGTAGGGCAATGGCTAAAGTAATTTTAAAGTTATTTATAAAATAAATGCAAATGAGACTTACGATAGTAAAAAACATAATTCAGAGAGCAAAAGCTTTCTTGTGAAAGATCTATAGTTCAGGTTGAAGTAATAATGGCCAACATAAGATAATAATTTAACAAAACAAATAGCTGTAACTGTGTCAAATGTGCTTGAAATAGTAGCATACTTAAGATACTAAAATTGCCAGACTGGTTTAAATATAAATTGTTTCATATGTGAAAAATGAAAAATTATCAGGATATTAAAAGACTGAAAGGAAAAGGATGACTAAATGAGTTTTTATGACTAATTTTAAACTCTGCAAGTTCCACAGAAAGTGGAACATAGAAAGTGACATAGTCACCATTTTATTCCCGGTAGTTATGAAAATATAATTATATTGAGAGAAGAAAGAAGCTCGGTAAAACACCAAATGACCCACCACCAATGGATACATTAAAAACTTCTGATGTAAACATATCAACCAGATATTGAGAAAAAAAATGATATCATCTACTTGATGCAACTACAAGGGACAAAGAATATGCAGCACTGAATGCTGATAAGTGGTCTGAAGAGCTGATGGAAATTAAATGCAATTCGGTTCAGTTTAGTTCAGTCACTCAGTCATGTCCAACTCTTTGCGACTCCTTGGACTATAGCACGCCAGGCTTGCCTGTCCATCACCAACTCCCGGAGCTTACTCAAACACATGTTCATCGAGTCAGTGATGCCATCCAGCCATCTCATGCTCTATCGTCCCCTTCTCCTCCCACCTTCTATCTTTTCCAGCATCAGGGTCTTTTCCAAAGAGTCAGTTCTTCATATCAGGTGGCCAAAGTATTGGAGCGTCAGCTTAAGCATCAGTCCTTCCAATGAAGATTCAGGACTGATTTCCTTTAGGATTGACTGGTTGGATCTCCTCCCCATACAAGGGACTCCCAAGAGTCTTCTCCAACACCACAGTTCAAAAGCATCAATTTTTCTGTGCTCAGCTTTCTTTATGGTCCAACTCTCACATCCATACATGATTGCTGGGAAAACCATAGCTTTGACTAGATGGACCTTTATAAGCAAAGTAACTTCTCTGCTCTTTAGTATGCTGTCTAGGTTGGTCATAGCTTTTCTTCCAAGAAGGAAGTGTCTTTTAATTTCATGGCAGTTAAATATTTACAAAAGAGACCCAATATAGATGCATATTTAGCATAATTTTTATGAAAAAAGTATTTTTCTACATTTCATGAAATTGCATATGTAGCCTCATATGAGCTAGATGTCGTTCTTTTTTCTTTGTTTCAGTTTTAATATTTTCTTTACATGGTCATAAATCTGCTTAGTTCTGACTCCATATACGACAGGGTTGAGCATTGGCGGCACTATGACATAAAGATTGGCCAGGAGTATATGGATATAGCGGGGAACATTTTGTCCAAAGCGATGTGTCATGAAGGAAAAGAGGGCTGGTGTATAGAAAGCAAGAATCACAAAAACGTGAGAACCACAGGTGCTAAGGGACTTGAGTCTGGCTTCATGGGAAGGAAGATGGAAAACGGCACAGAGTATCTGAACATAAGAAATGGCAATGGCTATGATGTCAAACACTAGATTACAAATTGCACATAAGCCATAAATAATATTGATCTTGATACTGGCACAAGATAGGCGAGCAAGACCCATGTGTTCACAATATGTATGAGGGATGACATAACTCCCACAGAATGGCAATCGTACAATGAGAAATACAAATGGAATCACAAAAATAAATGCCCTCCCTAAAACAGCAAGGCCAATCTCAGAAACAGCCCTGTTGGTGAGGATGGTGCTATATTGGAGGGGGTTGCAGATGGCCACATAGCGGTCATAAGCCATTGCCAAGAGGACTGCTGACTCCATAAGTGTGAAGCTGTGAATGAAAAACATCTGGGAGAGGCATGCTTCAAAGAGGATCTCCTTGAGAACAAACCAGAAGATCCCAAGCATCTTAGGGATGGTGGCTGTGGAGAGACCCAAGTCAATGGTAGCCAACATGGCCAGGAAGTAGAACATAGGCTGGTGTAGACTGCTCTCAGCCTGGATCACAAATAGGATAGTGAAGTTCCCTACCAGTGCAGTCAGGTACACAGCACAAAAGGGGAAGCCAATCCAGATGTGGAGTGTTTCCAGTCCTGGGATTCCCAGCAACAAGAAGAAGGAGGGGTGAGACTGGGTATCATTGGGAAGGGACATCCTGCTGGGCAATGCATATATCTTCAGAACTGTAGACTCACACAGTCTATAGGCCACCAGATAGTTTTCTGTAGCTTTGACGACCTAAAGGTAGTATAAGAATACTTCATGAGCTACCTTCTCTCATTATCACAGTCATTACCAACAGACAACCCTCATTTTGACCATTTAAAAGTTCTGCAATCTCTAAATATAGTTATGGACATGAATTCCACTTGATTGAATAGCAACACAAGGCTTAATACACAGGATGGATAATAGCATTTCAAAAAGCATGTCGATTCAATGAAATTTATAACAAAATATTAAAAATTACTTTAAATATAAAATGGATTCATTCATTAGTATTTAGTCACGAATGTTATAAAATAAGGTAGGGATACTGGTGAAAACAGCAACATCAACTACCAATTATTGAGGTGCTCCTACTATTTGTAAGACTTTTTGCAAAAATTACACTTAATATTTGAAAAAAAAACACACCTTTTAAGAAGAGCACATTTTACATATAAGTTGTCTAAAATTCAGTGCGTTTAAAAGATTATCAGAAGTTTAAAATGTTTTCAAAGGAATATCTGGGAGATTAAGCTAGAAAGAAAAGTAGTGAAAGAAAATGGAAGAAAAATAAAAATAAAAGCTATGCCTTATCTATGTTTTACTGCACACAAACACGTAATATTCCACACATATTATACAAATCAGTTCAGTTCAGTCGCTCATTCGTTTCCGACTCTTTGTGACCCCATGAATCGCAGCACGCCAGGCCTCCCTGTCCATCACCATCTCCCGGAGTTCGCTCAGACTCAAGTCCATCAAGTCCGTGATGCCATCCAGCCATGTCATCCTCGGTCATCCCCNACAGCTGAGTCAGTCATGATTTTAGCAGTTTAAACTAGATGTCAAAATGCCAATCAAAAATGAGAGAGACAAAAAATTAGGAATATTATTAAATTAGGCACATGGAAATTCAATCATTTTCAAGGTTCCCTATATCTCTCTTTACATCTTCATGTGGTTTGCTTATAACATTTGATAGGAGATTTCCAAAGCATCTATGCATTCATGTGTTTAATTATTTTGTAGTGAAAAGTCTCTCTTCTGATTATTTGAAGATTCCATGGCAGCAATTCCATGTAACTGTGTTAATTACAACCACATTTTCAGTAAGTAAGTCAGGATATTATCTAGGTGCTGATATAAAGAGGGGAAAAAAAGAGTGTAATAAACATGATATGGAAGAAGCAGTTGAATCTGAATGGTAAACCTGAAGAGGAGCAAAGTTAGCAGAAGGAGGCACTCTGTGGCAGTTGTGACAGAAACAGTCTCTTTCCCTAGGGTTATGTCAGTACAACAGACTTGTAAATACTTTCAAAGGGTATGGCAATGAATGACAGGAGGAGTGAAAGTAGAATTCATTTATGGAGGCAAGTTGTTCTGTGAATCCCATGGGTGAATATAAACAAAAAATCAAAAAGATTTTCCTTTCTTTTCCAGTATACAAATATGCAACAGTTTAAAAGCTAATGACAGTTTACTTTGAGTACTAAAGGGTAGATTTGATTGCTAAAGGGTAAAAATAAGCTACTTCTCTGGCTTTTCTAAGAAGGAAGGAATAATACTATATTATTTGNAATTATATCTCCCTGGACATATATGATTATATATACCCTATGCTGGTGCAGAAGTTAAATATCAGGGAAGTAGCCAGAAAGTGGTATGATTAAACCAAGTGGAAGACACATATAGACAAGGAACACACACACACCCAAATTAGAGTAGAAACAAGGAGTATACAGCAAGGAGTAAGATCTCACTTGTCAGCTATATAAACGTTAATGTTCCTGTGGGCATTAAATTGTTTTGCTTCAGTCAGTCAGTTCAGTTGCTCAGTCATGTCTGACTCTTTGCAACCCCATGAACTACAGCACACCAGGGCCCCTGCCCATCAGCAACTCCCAGAGTTCACTCAAACTCATGTCCATTGAGTTGGTGATGCCATCCAACTATCTAATCCTCTGTCGTCCCCTTCTCCTCCCACCTTCAATCTTTCCCAACATCAGGGTCTTTTCAAATGAGTCAGTTTAAACTTTAACGCTCCTGTGGACACTCAATAGTTTTGCTTAGCTGATTGTTAAAGAGCAAATTTTGTAAAACCCCAAGAACAATGTGTAACATCTATGGGCATGTGAAAGTGGGAGGGGATAGTAAAGGTAGTCTTTACCTGTTGACAAGCTTTCAGGAATTACAACAGTTTAGATGGGACAACAGTTTACAGTGAGATGGATGTGTTGAAGGTAGGGTTGTTAGTGATCTTGGTTCTTGTCACTGAAATTGAGGACACCTACAATCTTGTGTTTAAACCATCTCAAACTTTCATTCCTGCCCATAGGTATTCTATCCATTTGATGTTACCATGAGAACACCCTGATATTTTGTCCTTGACTCCCTTGGATTTAAATTGGTAAAAATATTAGTGTTATGTCCAAGCCTTTGAGGGACAAAAGCACATAAACAATAATGGAAAGTTCCATCAAACAAATTTTAAAAACTCCCTTCAAGACATAATTGAGATATATACTCAGGGTAATGGTGAATGACCTCATACAGACTAAATATCCTTTTCTTCTGCATTCTTAAACAGTGCAGGCTAATAGTGTATATAGTGAAATACTGTACATATGAACAATCTACAACTGCATGTCCTAACACGTAGGTATATTACCAAATGATGATGAGAGAAAGAAATTAGCTATTTATATAAAAGTTAAAAATAGTAAAAACTATTCTAGAGTCTAAGAAGTCAGGATAATTGTTACTTTGTGGAACACTGGTAGTCAGCATGAGTGGGACTCCCAGGGTGTTGATAATGTCTGTTTATTTACTTATACACTGGTTATACAAATGTAATCACTTTGTAAAAAATTGAGCCATGCTTTTATGATGTGTACCTTGTTTATGGATGTGAAAGTTCAATAAAATATTTATAAAATATGAATTCTTTAGTGCTGACAGAATATATGTCATTTATTTTTGTATCCCTGATATCACTTAGTACAGTATATTTCATAAAGTAAGAAATCAATATTAAAATGATTAATGATCATAAAGACATCCTAGGCTAGATATAGTTTGTGCTTTAATCTTGTTAATAGTTTCATGCATGTTATGTGTTATTCATTAAATACACATTACTGGATGTGTTCTGTGTTGGAAACTGTCCTGAAACATTTCAAATTTGAGGTTTGTGCAATCATGAATAAAATGTTATGCAGTTGACCCTTGAACAATTTGGGGGTTGTGGCACCAACTTTCCTTGCAATAAAAAATAACATGTAACTTTATTGTTACCTTTCCATTTCTGCAGTTTCACATTCTCTGATTTAACCAACCTTGGATCATGTAGTACTATAGCATTTATAATTGAAAAAAAGTAAAAGTACAATTAGACTCTCAAAGATCAACTGTATATAATCCGATGCAGTACTGAAAAACAAACATATTCAAAGGAAATAAATTTCTAAAAATTCATAAAGCTATTCCACAAATAGGGAAACAAGTTCTACATCAATATTTGAATTCAATCATGTAATCTACTCTTAAAGGGCTTCCCTGGTAGCTCAGATGGTAAAGAATCTGCCTGCAATTCAGGAGACCCAGGTTTGACCCCTGGACTGGGAATATCTCCGGAGAAGGGAATGGCAACCCAATACAGTATTCTTGCCTGGAGAACTCCAAGGATAGGCCATGCGGTATTAAAATAAAATGGAATAGGGTTTCTCAAAATTATAAGACATCCTTAGTCATACATACATAGCACCTCTCAATAGCAAGATCAAATGCTTCCCTGTAATTGTCATCATTGTGTGAGGAAATTCTATAAATATATTTCTGTAAGCTCTAGAATGATAAGTCCTATGATATTGAACATTTCATCTTTTATTTCTATTTTCATATTCACATTTTCCTTTAAAGACATCTGTTCCTCTGATTATTTAGTAAATACTGGTGATTCTTAACCATCAGCTTTAGCTCCTGTTATTTCTCATTTAATTTAATATTTCTAAATAATCTTATCCACATCCATTGCTTTAAAAACTTTCTTTATAATAAAGATTACTAAATAAATGTCACTAGTCCTCAGGACTGTGACAAATTCAGATTCATATAACCAAATTCCTGAGTAACTACTTTCACATTTTCACATGCAAAACTATTGCAAATAAAATATTTCTATAATTTAATCCCCAATCCTGCTTCTACAAAACTCCAACTCTAACTTCATCTTAATTGTGCTGTTATCAGTCTCAGTAAAATGCTATTACTATTCAGTGATTTGGCCCATCCAGAAATATGAGCATCGCTCTTTTCCCTTCCCTACTTATGGAAAAAAGATCAAGACTTGATTCTATTTCTAAAAATGTCATTAAATATAGTACCTTGTCTGCATCCTAACTGGGATGGTTTAAACCATCTCTATTTTTTATAGAATGGTACTTTCCGGTGTATAAGAGCACGAGCTCTACATTCAGACTAGTTGTGTTAAAAGCCAGCTTCATGAGTATTCACTTTAGAGTTGAGAGAAAGTAAGAAGTATTACTTCTTAGCTGTGTGGGTCTGCACAAGAACTTTAACATCTCTGTACCTCAGTTTCTTCATGTAGCAAATAGAAATAAGTATAAATAAATCCTTAAAATTAATCTCTATTTAGAACATATAATTATTTCAAAACACTTTGAACTATATTCCAAAGATACTAGATATCCACCTTTCTTTAGATATCAGGCAGACATTTTTTTTCTGAAATGTATGTTGAATAGATTTAGGCTGAAATCCAATTAAATGCCTAGGATTATATGGTCCTTCCTAAATGTTATAATATTCTTTCCCTAAACTCCATCATTTGTCTCCTTTCCTCAAAACTTATCCCATATCTCTTTTCTTTTCCATTCTTCTTTCCTTTCACCCATCATTGTGTCCTATAGATGCAGTCTGAGTTGGGGAACAGAGAAGACTCAGTAACTAAAACTGTCACAACATTGTTAATCAGCTATATTTCAATATTAAACAAAAAGTTAAAACAAACAAACTCACCAAACTGAACACCAGGATCAAATCCTGTCTGTTTTGTCCAAATCTGCTCAGTCTTTATGGGGAGATTTTACAGAGAAAATCTCCCAGGGCCAGTTTTGTAAAAGGACATAAGGTCTCTAAAGGATTCTAGTTTCTAATCTGGCCGTGTGAGACATGATTAGAAAGCCATGATTACTAAGAAAAAGAAGACAGAAAAAAGAGGTTTCTTGATTATCTTGTGAATCTCCATTAACCTTTCATTAACCTGCTCCATCTTACATCATACAATAATAAATGGAGCTCATTCGCTTACCATCTCAGATCTTCATTTAAGGAGACAGTGTAATTCTGTGTTCCACAACAATGACTCTCATGACAAAACACTTCTGTTGTACTATTTATTTATTTATATGTTTACCAGTTAAAAGTGATATTGGATCTATTATTTAACCTCTTCATTTTATTTTACTTATTTTTCAATTGTTCTTTATGTTTTACTATAGTAACTCACTTCTCATTCATAGTTAACCTCAAACCTAATAATTTACTCCAATTCTTTTTACTGACTTTGCTTGCTTGCTTGTGAAGTCGCTTTAGTCATGTCCAACTCTTTGTGACTCTGTGGAATGAATCCCACCAGGCTCCTCTGTCCATGGAATTCTCCAGACAAGAATACTGGAGTGGGTTGCCATTTCCTTCTGCAGGGGATCTTCTCGACCCAGGGATTGAACCTGCATCTCTTGCATCTCCTGCCTTGGCAGGCAGGTTCTATACAACTAGCACCACCTGAGACTCTTGGTCTTATTGACCTTAATCCTGCAATCAAATTTTGAATTATATTCAATAGGCAGAATTTATAACATTTTAATGAATTTTTCAAATGTATCAATAATGTTCATAATGTATTTTAGATGTTTCAAATGTCTAATTATTATATAAAAATAAAAACTTTATTAGTGCATTTATTGACTTACACAGTATTTTTGTTTTTGTTTTTTTCCTCAGAAATAGCAACTAACTAATATATCACAATAATAGGACTTGCAGAGGCTATGTAGCCAATAAACATTTTGTGGGTATTTGACCAATACACACAGTACCCAATATCTTGTTTTTAAAAGAGGGTCCAATGTGTGGGGGTTAATAATTTGCTGTGCTTGAGTTTTTAAAACACTTTTATCTTTGAATTTCGAAACAGTGACAGATTTTTATTTTCTAGGACTCCAAAATCACTGTAGACAGTGACTGCCACCATGAAATTAAAAGAAACTAACTCCTTGGAAGAAAAGCTATGACAAACCTAGACAGCATATTAAAAAGCAGAGACATCACTTTGCCAACAAAGGCTCACCTATTCAAAGCTGTGGATTTTCCAGTAGTGATGTACAGATGTGAGAGTTGGACCATAAAGAAGACTGAGAGATGAAAAACTGATGCTTTCGAACTCTGGTGCTGGAGAATACTCTTGAGAGTCTTCTGTCCTTTGGACAGTAGAGTTCAAGGACAGTCTTCTGTCCTTCAGTCTTCTTGAGAGTCTACTGTCCTTTGGACAGTAGAGTTCAAACCAGTCCATCCTAAAGGAAGTCAGTCCTGAATGAATATTGGAAGGACCGATGCTGAAGCTAAAGCTCCAATACTTTGGCCACTGGATGCGAAGAGCTGACTCACTGGAAAAGACCCTGATGCTGGGAACATTGAGAGCAGGAGGTAAAGGGGGTGACAGAGGATGAGATGGTTGGATGGCATCACTAACTCAATAGACATGAGTTTGAGCAAACTCCCCAGGACACAGTGAAGGACAGGGAGGCCTGGAGTGCTGCAGATCATGGGCCATGGGATCCCAAAAAGTTGGACACTGTACTGACTGAGTGACTGAATGACAGCAATCTTTGACTTTATATTCTGGAACTGAAATCTTACGTGAAAATGAGGCAGATGATAGGATTTGAAATCAGACATATACCTTCATACCTGCTCTACCCATTGTGTAAGACTCATATACATTCACACCTGCTATACTCCTCCTATCTTCCAAGAATGATATTTTGCCACTTGTTACCCTACCCTGGCCCACCGACTGCTGCTGCTCTCTCTTGCCTTTGGCCTGCTTCAAATTCTGAAGTTATCCACACTGGTAACCAGTGCTCTACTTCATAAGACAGGGGCCCTGTGTTCCTGTGCAAGTTTTCTCTTACCCAACAGTTATTCTCACAACCCAAAGAAAGAACAACAGAAGATAAAAAAGAACACCATAAGTGTTTGAAAGAGAGAAATCATTGTGAAATGAAAATATCTCCTGCCATTAACAATCAATACGAAATATTACCACCATCAGCAGTTTCTGGCCTCCAAATGTGAATGATGGATCCCCAAACTGTGATCTAGCAGATTCTGCCGCCACCACCCCAAGATGACTGCAGAGGAGCTGGGGAATGCAAGAGAAAGCCATCTGCCACTTCAAAAGGTGACCACGGAAACAGGATTGGCTCCAGATAGCTGAGGGACATATGAAAGGAATAAATTCAGTGAGCCCAGAGGCTTGCATCCTCCCATACAAAGAATGCTAAACACCGATCTTTGATGTTCAGACTGCCTGCTCCTTCTTTTGCAAAGTAGCATAGAGCCTGACTTCCCTTTCTGCCTTCTTGGAGCAGGTTTCTGAGTTACTAGGATGCTGATTCCTGGGCTCAGAGTCCTAAACATGCCCAACAAATAAAAGAACTCTCTACTTTTAGGTTACATATCCTTTTTTTTTTTTTTTTCCAGTCAACACTATCAAAGAAAAACAAAGCTCTTTATTTCCCTCCTGCATTTTCAACAAGGACTCAGTAAGGAGTGTGTAATTTCCTCTCTTTTGTCTCATGGCAGCAAATATTTGAAGCAACAGATGGAGCAGTGTTACAGCTCAGTTTTATTTAGAAAGCAAAGGAAAACACATCCTCGAGGTGTGAGGGCAGGTTGACCCAAAAGAGAAGAGAAGAGAGAAGAGAAGTCCCTCCTCCTGAATTTTGGCTCCTCTTATTATATGTCTTTTCCTCCTCCCTCTGGGCCTGCCCTATGTAAATTAGGCTAGCCAGGAGGGCTGTTTGTTTTACCTGAGGTCCTCACTTAGGTCCTTGGACTTTCCTTTCTATTTTGGGGGGCTTTTCCCTTCTTTGTCTTTTAGCCACCTTCATTCTGGACTCCTTTTTCCTATTCTAATTTCCTAACAACCCCAGGAACTTCACTTTGCACTGGGCTTCTCAAATTCTGCATCCAGCAGTGGTTAAGACTGAGGATCATACATAATATCCGGCAAGTTCAGGGCACTGCTATGGACTGAAAGTTTATAGACACTTCATGTGTTGAAACTCTAACCACAAATGTGATGGTATTTTCAGATGGGGTTTTTGGAAGGTAATTAGGGTTGGAGCAGGTCATGAGGGTGGGGCTCTCATGATAGGATTATTTGCCTCATAAGAAGAGCTTCCCTGGTAGCTCAGATGAAAGAATCTGCCTGCAATGCGGGAGAGCTAGGTTCGGTTCCCAGGTTGAGAAGATCCCCTGGAGAAGGGAATGGCTACCCACTCCGGTATTCTGGTCTGGACAATTCCATGGACTGCATAGTCCCTGGGGTCATAAGACTTGGAAATGGTTGAGGGACTTTCACTTTCAAGAAGAGAAATGGCCATATGTGGACAGCAAGGAGGCAGATATCTACAAGCCAGGAAGAGACCTCTCACAGAGAGCTGAATCAGCTTGGCCCTTGATTTTGCCCTTACCTGGTTTAGAAATGCCATTGAACAAACTATAGAACAGCTATGATTAGAATCTGAGCCTTTGTTTGTACAGCTGTAACGTCTTCCACTGAAGCATTTTAATTCTACATGCAGATTCTAGCTTCAACTATTTTCTATGATGACTTTTATCACAACTAGGAATTAAAGTGATGAACATAATTTATAAATGGTCCCACTTTTCCTGCCAAACTATTTTTTCTAAACAACTTTTTCCAGATTCTTCTGAGGAATACACTTGTTCTCTCCTTCAAATTCCTTAGTTTTACCTGAATACACCTGAATGCATACTGTCTCCCCACTTCTGTATTTCACAAAATAAATACACTAACAAAAACCTAGAAGAAAGAGGGGAAGAAGAGGTAATTATTTGGAAGGAAAATCTTTTGCTAAGCATAAAGCCTAGTAATAAGGAGAGCTGTGAGAATATTTGCAGCCAGAGAACTACCCAAGTCAGTTGTTGGAACCCAGAAAGTATTAAGAAAGTATTAAGGAAGACAGAGATCTAGCTGTATTTTGATACTTCAACTCAGAGGGACAGAGTCCTAACTTTATGGCGGCTATCCAATTGTGTTGGCAGATTGAGGTATTACTGCTAAAAGGAATTGAGCCCCAATGAAGTCAAAGAGAAGAGCAGAAAGTTTCCATACTAGATACTTAGTTCAGAACCTTATAACACTGTGAAACAGGTGGAAATTCCTAAGTGAGAGTTGAAATCTTAGAACTTACAAGTGGGAAAGTGTACAAATGTCTGGTTATAGAACTGGAAAACAAGTGAATGAATAATATCACCCTTTGAGGATTGTAGATCATCTGGAATTATCTAAATACATGTGAAAAGGATTATACCAGCACAATAAAGCAGTATAACTTGATTTTTCTCAGCCCATCCCTATTCTCTTTAATCTGTTATCCTACCCAACACCCTGCTAAAGCTGAAACAGCCTTAGTCAAATTGATAAATGACCTCTGGTCACCAAACTGAAGCAAATGCCCCTGCCCTCATCATAATACAACTCTCATCAACATATGAAACCATTGACCATTCTTTCATTTTAATCTTATTGGTGTATATATCCAAAATAAATTAAAACATGATATTGAAAAAGATAGCTGCTTTCCCATGTTCTTTGCAGCAATATTCACAAGAGTTGAGATATGAAAAAACAAACAAACAAACAACTAACTGTTTGCCCACTGAGGATGGATAAAGAAGATGTAGTGTATATACACGATGAAATATTATTTAGCCAAAATAAAGGAGAAAATCCTGTAACTTTTGACAACATGGATGCACCATCAGGACATTGAGTGAGAGATTAGTAAGACAGAGAAAGACAAATACTATATGATATCACTTATATGGGGGAATCTAAAAGAGTTCGATTCATAGAAACAGAAAGTAGAACAGTAGTTATCAGGGACTAAGGATGGGAGAACTGAGGAGATGTTGGTCAAAGTTACAAACTGGTAGTTAGAAGATGAATAAATTCTGGGGATCTAATGCACTGTACAGTGACTACAGTCAATAATACTGTATTATATACTTTAAAATGGGCTTCTCAGGTGGTGTTAGTGATAAAGAACCCACTGCCAATATGGGAGACATAAGAGAAGTGAATTCAGTCTCTGGGTTGGGAAGATCCCCTGGAGGAGGGCATGGCAACCTACTCCATAGGTTCTTGCCTTGAGAATCCCCAGGGACAGAAGCCTATAAGGCTACAGTTCATAGGTTTGCACAGTCAAACACTATGGTTTTTCCAGTAGTCATGTATGGATGTGAGAGCTGGACCATAAATAAAGCTGAGCACAGAAGAATTGATGCTTTTGAACTGTGGTGTTGGAGAAGACTCTAGAGAGTCCCTTGGACTCCAAAGCAACTTAGAGTGCATACATACATACTTTAAAATCTCTAACAGATTAGTTTTCAAATATTCTCACCACAAAAAAGAGATAATTGTATGATGTGACAGAGTATTACCAACACTAATGTAATAATCATACCACAGTATGTAAGTGTATTGAATAAAGTTCTACACCTTAAACCAACACAATGTTTTAGGTCAATTATATCTCAACAGAAATTAATTGAGATTGTGAGGATAAGGCAATTTGCACATGGATTGTGATATCATGATTTATAATAAGAAGTATTCAGCTTCAGTCCTTGTTTTTGGCACAGAGCACTTAAAACTCTTGGAATTTCCTAAATGATAAAAGCCACAAAAGTGTCTTTTTTATGTCAGTGGACTGACTTTTAGGTCCTCACCTAAAATGAGGGTGTGGGTGGGGGAGATGGTTGCTGGCAGAGACAATCTTGTAACTAAGAGGATTGTAACTTTCCATCTTCACCCCCTGGGAGGGGAGACGAGCTAGAGATTGAGTTCAATTCCCAATCGTCAATGATTTAATCAAATATTACCTGTGTAATAAAGCTCCAATAAAAACACAAATGATGGGATTTAGAGAGCTTCTTGGTTTGTGAAGATGTGGAAATTTGAGGAGAGTAGTATGCCTAAAGAGGGCATTAAATTCCAAGGTTTTTGGGGACTCTGTGCTAGAAATACGAACTAAAGCAGTGTTCTCTTAAGTAAAATTTTTCTCTGAATTCTGTAAGCTGCTCTAGCAAATTAATTGAACCCAAGGAGGAGGTCATGGCAATCCATCCTGGTATTCTTGCTTGAAAAATTTCATGGACAGAGCAGCTTGGCGGGGTACAGTTCGTGAGGTTGCAAAGAGCTGCACACAACTGCAGTGACTTAGTATACAAGTATACAAGGAGGAGGTCATCTCTGATTTACAATCAGTCAAATGTACAAGTAATAATTTTAACTTGAAATTTGCCACTGAAGTCAAAAGAGTGAGTTTAGAGTTTACAATCAACCTACAATCTGGTCTGTATGCTGGTCTGTCAGAAGCAGGGATGATAACTGGGCTCGTGACTGGTATTGGAAGTAGGACAGGGAAAATTTGCAGGAATGGATTTTGACCTGTGTGATCTGATGCTATCTCCAGGTGCTCAGTCACTCAGTCATGTCTGACTCTTTGCACACTCATAGACTGTAGCCCATGCCAGACTTTATTTTCTTGGGCTCCAGAATCACTGCAGATGGTGACTGCAGTCATGAAATTAAAAGAAGAAAAGCTATGACCAACCTAGACAGCATATTAAAAAGTATAGACATTACTTTATCAACAAAGGCCTGTCTAGTCAAAGCTATGGTTTTTTCAGTAGTCATGTATGGATGTGAAAGCTGGACCATAAATAAAGCTGAGCGCTGAAGAATTGATGCTTTTGAACTGTGGTGTTGGAGAAGACTCTTGAGAGTCCCTTGGACTCCAAAGAGATCAAACCAGTCAATCCTAAAGGAAATCAGTCCTGAATATTCATTGTAAGGACTGATGCTAAAGCTGAAACTCCAATACTTTGTTTGGCCACTGGATGCGAAGAGTTGACTCACTGGAAAAGACCCTGATGCTGGGAAAGATTGAAGGCAGGAGGAGAAGAGGACGGCAGAGGATGAGATGGTTGGATGGCATCACTGATTCGACGGACATGAGTTTGAGCAAGCTCTGGAAGTTGGTGATGGACAGGGAAGCCTGGCATGCTGCAGTCCATGGGGGTGCAAAGAGTTGGACATGACTGAACTGAACTGAAGATTGTAGCCTGCCAGGCTTCTCTGTCTATGAGATTTTTCAGGCAAGAATACTAGAGTGGGTTGCCATTTCCTCCTCCAGGGTATCTTCCCAACCCAGGGACTGAAGCCCCATCTTCTGTGTCTCCTGCATTGGCCAATATTGAATCAAAATGGTAGCTATACAATACTAAGAAGAGAGATCCAAATTTAATGCAGCCATTGCTTTATACATCATGTGGCCTGGATCAGCCCCAGCCATCTCAAGGAGTTAGGATGAAGAGCTTAGAACCAATCCCAAGAACTCTGTTGTGAAAAATTTTTTAAATAATTTTAGAATATAAAAATAATAATAATAATTTTCCCTTGAAAATAAACAATATTAAATTTGAAAGTCTAGGTCCAGGATCANTGTGAAAAATTTTTTTAATAATTTTAGAATATAAAAATAATAATAATAATTTTCCCTTGAAAATAAACAATATTAAATTTGAAAGTCTAGGTCCAGGATCACGATGTGGGCTACTTATGTCTGTTGATGTTCTATTTCACTGAAAAAGTTATTTCAGATCTCAGAGCTTTATTGTTCTCTCTCCCAAACTTAGAGTGTTCCCAGTACAACCAAAGTCTCATTCTGGAGGCTGTGACCACCAAACCATAAAACCTCCCACGTAAGCAAAGGGAGTTCAAAAGGATGCTAACTTCTCTAGAAATCTCTTCAGGTAAGTTAGTTTTTAGAAACAAAGATCTTTTTCTGTGGTCACCTGAGCACAAGAAAAAGAATGGTAGGTGGTAGGATAGGGGGAAGCAAGCAAAGCTTTCTGACTGAGGGGAGAGGATAAGGGAACTGACTATAAGAATGTGTTGGTATAATCCTTTGTGTACACTTGAGCAATTACTGCTTTCATTTTTCTAATACATTATTAAACATTCTCTGCGTGCAGCTCATATATCTTTTGATACTTGTGACATTCATTCTGTGCACTAGAGCTCTTTCCTAACCTGACTCTTAATCTATTTACTTATCTATCGAAATCTCTTTGTGTTTTCTTTCTCACCATCAACCCTTTCTAAACCAATATAAAGGTTGGAGAAATACCACTATCCTGAGATTATATTCAAGACAGAGGGAGAGCTATAATTGAACTTAACTTAAACTATTCAGAAATGATCCCTCACCAGTTATATCCTAGTAAAACACAACCAAACAACTTGCTGCTGCTGCTGCTGCTGCTAAGTCGCTTCAGTCGTGTCTGACTCTGCGCGACCCCATAGACAGCTCACCAGGCTCCCCCGTCCCTGGGATTCTCCAGGCAAGAACACTGGAGTGGGTTGCCATTTCCTTCTCCAATGCATGAAAGTGAAAAGTGAAAGTGAAGATGCTCAGTTGTGTCTGACTTCGCAACCCCATGGACTGTAGCCCACCAGGCTCCTCCATCCATGGGATTTTCTAGGCAAGAATACTGGAGTGGGGTGCCATCATCTTCTCCTAGTTTCCTCCAACTAGAACATAGTCCTAATCATTTCAAATAGGACAATCTCCAAGTATGTAATGCAAATATCTGTGAAAATGTCTAAGGATAAGTGTAATCAGATGTACTCCATTATAAATATAATGAACTCTATCAAAATATTTATATGCAAATAAACTATCAGGATTTAAAGTCTTCCCTGATATAAGAATTACCTGACAAGTTGAGATATGCAGAACCAAGTTCACTATAGCTGTTTATTTCTCACGTTCTCATCAATAGGTTAATCAGTAACTGTAGCTATTTTTTTGATGAACACATTATGACCCATGTAAACCTTGCAACAACCAGTGATATCAACATTTTAACCTCATTTCATAGGGGAGGAATTTCAGACTAAAAGAAAAATAATTATTTAATTAAATTCACATGGCAATGAAGAATAGCATTTGTCTTCAATTCCTAATATCTATGTCTAAATATTATGCTGTTTCCCAAACACTAAGCTTTAAGTTAGCTGAACTCAAGTCACAGAAAACAAATTTGATGATAAGATTCTACTTTCTTTCTTTCCCAAATCCTCTCAATTTAAATACCATTCCTTAATACAACATTATTAATCAGCTATACTCCAATATAAGATAAAATTTAAAAATTCAATAAACAAATAAATATGACTCCTTATAACATCATCCTTCTTGACATTATGTATTTTTCCTACATAGTTCTTTTTTCTTTCTCCATATCCCTTTTCTTTTTTCTCAATTTTATAATTTGCTTGCTTTTGACTAATTATCTTAATTCACAGTTTTATCTCCTTCCTGTATCTGGGATCAAAGTCTCCTTTGTAGAATTTCTCATGCATTGTGTCCAAGGCTCAAGCAGCATTGTGCCCTTTCAACACACACACACACACACACACACACACACACACACTCTCTTTCATGCCTAGAAATATTGTTCTAATATAGTTTACCTGTCTAATGAAGTGTCTCCCTGTTTTGCATTGGCACATGGCCCTTTTTTATGTATATGTCAATCCATCTCTCTATTGAGAGACAGAGTATGTGAGTGTGAAAGAGAAAGAAACAACTCAATTACGGTGTGCTCAGACTTATTAAGGTAATATATCATGGTGACAACTTTGAATAGTAAAAATAATGGTAGATTTGGTTTCAGAGAGTGATGTGTATACATTAACTCATTTTACTTGATCATTTTGTGATCTTTTATAAACCTGAACATTAACATTTGTGTGTATGTATATATATCTGTGTTTCTGTCTTGACAGGAAGACACAAATAGCAGGCTCCATTTGCCTACAGTCAGAAGAGAAGTGAAGAGGGAAATATACATTCCATACTAGGCAGACCCAGTTTAAGAAGATCATCCAGAGATGAAGTTTCCCATGGCTTCATTGATAAAATTTCATGAAAGGTTATTTTATGATGTTAGAACTAATAAGAAAGGAGAGACCATAAGATGACTATGATATGGGGAATGGTTTTGCGTGGTTTAAATAGTGAAAGGCCAGCACAGATCCAAAACTGTCTTACAAAGTTCTTGTTACAGTTACAGTTCCTTTTAACAGTATATTGTGTATGTTTAAGTCAGAAATGTGGTATATTCAGAATAGTAATGGTTGTCATTTTTTAAAAAAAAATCNTATAGTTTACATACCATACATTTCTCATTATGTATAAGATGTATTCTTACTTTGCATATAAAATATATAGTCATGAATCAACCAGTTTTTCTATAAAATAATAACAAAAAGTTTTCAGGAAATATTTTGTGTACCCAAGTAGCAAGGGAACAACTTATCTTAAAATTATTTTATTAATTTGAATGGCCTATTTGTATGACTCTTTCAACCACTAACATTTTAAGTTCCACCAAGAAAGATACCTTGTTTAACTCATCTTTTGCATTCAGTCTTAGCATAACTCAGTGCATATATGGTAGATACGCAGTCATTGTTTATTGAACTAAAATATAAAATTCAATTGAATGGATTTGAGGAAGTATATTAAAATCTTGTAGCCACATTTTACCATTAAATTTCATAGCCTTTCAGGCCTCTGTGATGCAACAAAGCCAGCAGTTATAGCAGAAGTTTCACTGATGTCTTAATTTTCTCTGTAGGATGAAACATGTTCTCTGACTGGGAGAAAATCTTGGTCTCTGAAATATTTCACTACAAAAGATCCCCAAATGATGGCCTCACTCAATGCCACACTATTTCATCCCTCCTCTTTCTTTCTTCTGGGGATACCTGGACTGGAACATATGCATATATGGATTGGTTTTCCTTTCTTGGTTGTATATCTGACAGCTGTACTTGGGAATACTAGCATCCTTTCTGTGATTCAGTCTGAAAGTAGTCTCCATCAGCCCATGTTCTTCTTCCTGGCCATTCTGTCATCTGTTGACCTGGGCCTGTCCACATCCACCATCCCCAAGATGCTTGGCATCTTCTGGTTCAAGCTGAGAGAAATCTCCTTTGAGGGCTGCCTTGTCCAGATGTTCTTCATCCACCTATGCACTGGCATGGAGTCGGCTGTGCTCGTGGCCATGGCCTATGATCGCTATGTGGCCATCTGTAACCCTCTTCATTACACGCTGGTGCTGACAAACAAGGTGGTGACCATCATTGCATTGGCAGTCCTCCTGAGACCTCTGACTTTTGTCATCGCCTTTATTCCGCTCATTCTAAGGTTACCATTTTGTGGGCACCAAATCATACCTCACACTTACTGTGAGCACATGGGCATTGCCCGCCTGTCCTGTGCCAGCATCAGGGTCAACATCATCTATGGCTTATGTGCTATCTCTATCTTGGTGTTTGACATCATAGCCATTGTTGTCTCCTATGTACAGATCCTCCGTGCTATATTTCAACTTCCTTCCCATGATGCCCGGCTCAAAGCTCTCAGCACCTGTGGTTCCCATGTGTGTGTCATGTTGGCTTTCTACACCCCTGCATTTTTTTCATTCATGATCCACAGGTTTGGCCGGAATATACCACGTTACATCCACATCCTTCTGGCCAATTTCTATGTAGTCATTCCACCTGCTCTCAACCCTGTAATCTATGGCGTCAGGACTAAACAGATTAGAGAGCACGTGCTGAAAGTATTTTCCAAGAAAAAAGCATGACTCTAGTAAAGAATCAAATCTAAGAAGGGAGTGGCACTCTATGGTCAAAATGAAATATTTGGAAGCAATAGAGGCCTATCTTAGAGAAGGCCTGTCAGCTTCCTTCACAAACCCAAAATTAGAAAGTTAGAATCATGTCAAATGCATTTATAAAGGTCTTTGATAATTTCCATTGTTTGAAAGTAATTCAGCCTCTTCACATGGAAGAAAATCAACACTTTGTTTTGCTTCTACTATGACTGAACAAAACACATCACATTCCATAGTCACCATCAGATTGAAACTAAACCATGCTGCCCCCACTGCAAAAAAAAAAAAACACAAGCAAACAAAAAAGGTCTTTATATCTTGATTTAAACAAAAATAAATGAGTTACTCTGATCATTGCTAGTTCTAAAATAACAGATGCTGGAGCACATCCCATATGCCTGGAATCACTATTAAAAAAAATGCTGCTCTTGACTTTGCTATGTTAATGTTAGAGGATATGAAATTGACACTGTGTAGATGCTATGTGTGAAGATGAGAATTTTCCATGAACAAAACTGAGGAAAGTTGACAATCTTTGTAAATATGTCGTTTTCTTTTCTTTTCTTTTTTCAAGCTGTATTGTGTTGCTTGTTTAATGGATGAGTTCTTACAGAGTCTTGTTGTTGATACTTCTTTTCAAAGAAACTCTTATTTTTCAAGCAGTTTGTCTCGTGTTTTCTGCCATTCTGCCACTCCATAGAAAAGTTTTATCCTAATAGAATGTTGGAAGCCTTAGATTTCAAGTCCAGTATTACCCCTGAGTTTGCGTGTGTGTGTGTTTAAGATGAAATTCTAATTCCATGTGTTATCACTCACTGTTTCTATTTCTATATGGCTTTACTGACATTATTTGTAGAAAAGATTTAAGGGAACTATGTTTGTAAATCTTGGCCAATAAAACTAAATGTTTAGCTATATTTTACTGCAGAACTCTCAAAGCTTTTAATTAACAGATTATTCATTTTAAACCTTGAAATTATCCTCCAAGCATACTATGACACTCATTCTATAGAAGGCACTTTAGGAAAAAAGTTCCACTTATTTTTATTGCAATGGAAAATATTTCATAAATTATTGGAGTTTGCATTAATTAACATCACACACTGAACTTGGGTTTATTCAAAAACAACCAGTTATGCTTTTATTCTACTTATGAAATGGACTCTAGTTGTACAGCCTAATTTGTTATCTTGAGTGATTTGGAAAGTATTCAGTCTGTTTTGGTTAATTCATGAAGAACTGGTATTTAACCTTTATAAGTTTGGTAGAATTCACCAGTGCAGCTATTTAGGCATGGAGACTTCTGTGGTAGAAGGTTGCTCACTACAGGTTCAAATCTTTAAATTGGTAAGGAACTACTAAAGCCATCCATTTCCTCCTGCAATTTCTTTGAATGTCCTCAGTGAATGAGTCACAGGATTCATATCCCTCTAACTTTACCTTTTACTCAGGCTGAGGGCTGGTGAGGAGCTTTTCTAATGTCTGTCCCAGTATCAGCTTTGGATCACCCCTCTATTCCTGTGTCACAGACAAGACCAGTCTCCAGGCTCTCCACACTCGCTCAGGAGCAGAGCACAGTGCTTTGTTACTTGAACCCAGCGAGTCTGCTGGTGGGAGCTGGAGGATGGGTTGTCTTCTGATTGTTCTGTTTCAGCCTGTCTCAGGCAGGTGCAGTGTTCCTGGATATTGAAAATGCAGATTTCTCTGTGATTCTGCCCCTCCCTCAGTGCTGCAGGAGACTTCTGATGAACCTGCTTCAGCCTGGGATTATAGAGTCTGTTTCTACTCCTTTACCTCACAGGCAACGGATCTTCACTTGATGCTTAGGGGACAGGAACTAGGTGACGTATAGTCCCCATCCTACAGCGGATGCCATTCCCATCTACCACGCCTGTTCCGTGATGCAAGCCTCCTCAGGACTCTAGTCCTACTTTCCAAGAGTAGGCTTTCCAAGAGTACCTGGCTGAGCTCTAGGGAGAAAAACCTGAGTGGGTCTAAATTCTCATTTGTGTCGTACACAGACGGCCCTCAGCCATCCTATATTCTCAGTAGGTCTACACTTAGTTGTGAGGAATTCGCTTGAAAATTTTAGCCAGTTCTTTTTTACAGGCTTGTATGGCATACTGCATCTTGGCTGGTAAGCATGGAACTATGTTTCATACATCTTTGGCTCTGCCTATCTTCTCTGAAGTTTCATGTTGGTTAGCTGCTCTCTAATTTCAGTCATCTACATTTTCAAGAAAAGTATGGATTTTGATTATTTAGCATTTTTTTAAAAGTTTTTAGAGACACATCTTCTAAGTTTCTATATTCTAATGAAAAGCTATAACCCCTGGTAGGAATTTTAAACCCTGTTATATCCTCTAAGTGGAAGGACCTTTATGTGTTCATTCTCAGTTTCCTACAACAGTATTTCTCAAAGCTTGGACCGCTGAGTCATAAGTACTCAGTATGATCCATCAAAAGAAAATAGGATTTTACTTATGAGACATGTGACGGAAGTTCTGAATCTTAATAGCTTTAGAATAGGTCTGAGCAATCTGTATTCTTAAAAGACTTTAAGCCTCCTTAATCTTGAGAACTATTATTCTCGAAAGTTGAAATTTGATTATTAATCAAAATGGTTCATTGCCAGAGGGGGGAAAAATCAGATAATCTTTAGGAAGTGAGATGTTTGAATGTAGAATTCCTAACTCAAAACTGGACACTTCCCTTTATCCAACACACAAGTGCACGCATGTGCACACACATAAACACACACATGCACAACTGACTTGACCTAATTATCTGACTTTTAATTATCTACCTAATGTTCCTGATGTCCTATCCTTCTGGAATACTTTTGTGATTTTCTAAACCCCATAGCCTTGGCTAATTACCTATTTTGTATTAATACTTCTATCATAGCACTTGTCACACTTACATATCAGTGTATAATATAACTAGATATAACTAGATATAGTGTAGTGGCTAAGAATGTAAATCTATATGTGGAATTACTGTGAGATTAGAAGAAAATTATGGTTTTAGATGTGGAAAAGACTTCCAATTCTAGCTCCTTGACTCACTAACCTGTTGAATGTGAGTTTGTTGAGCTATTTAACATACGGATATTTATGATAACTAACTCTAGAAAATATTATAAGAGTTATGTCATTATATAAAATACAAAATGAAGAGCTTGGAACCTAGCAAATGCTTAATAAATGCTGATTCACTTCCTATTTTTAGCTTGAATGGTGAAGTACTTGATAAAATATTTCCCCATTGGTCAACTAATTTCTCTGTGCACAACTGAAGCTGAATTTTAGTTGCATCTGTGGATTACCTAGGGAACTTGAAAATATGAATGCCTGAACATGATGCCTTCTAGTTTTACTATCTCTAGATTTTCATTTACATAGAACCATACAGCATGCTTTCTCTTGTGTCTGACTTATCAGTTAGCATAATGCCTATGAGATTTACCCATGTGAACCTGTGTGGTGTGTGCTCAGTTGCATCTGACTCTTTGCAACCCCATGGATGCCACCCACCAGGATCCTCTACCCGTGGGATTTCCCAGGCAAGAATACTAGAGTGGGTTGCTACTTCCTTCTCCAGGGGGTCTTCCTGGCTCAGGGACTGAGCATCTCTTGCATCTCCTGCATTGGTAGGCAGACTCTTTACCACTGAGCCACATGGGAAGCCCCATGTGAACCTTTAAGACATCAAGAAAAGTAAAATTATTTAATGACAAAGAGAAAAGATAACAATTAAGGATAATTTGGTCAACAATGAGCCTATTCAACTAATAATAGATTCCAAAAGACTGTAGGAGAATAACTTGAAAAGACTAATAAAATGTAATAACTAGAGAATAGAACTGCATAGTTAGAGAAGTGCCATTCAAGAGGGTGAATTGAAGAAAATTTTAGTGAACAGATAACAGAGAAGGTAGCACCAAGAGACTATGACTAAGAAAGTATTAAAGCATATGCTTGATAATGAAGTATATTTAGTAAAGAAGGAAGAACTGGGGCAAAAAATAGAAATTTCTAAATCCAGTAGTAAATTTTATACTGTAAGCCAAAGATGTGATTATATATCTTGTTGATTTTAAATTTCTCTTATTTTTTACCTCATGATTCTCTATTTTTTGAAACAATATTTTATTATTTTGACAAAGAGCCTTACTTGGTAATATACCTGCCTTAATGATTATGACAACATAGATGTAATAATGTAATAACTCATCTTTGGATAAGTTACTTCCCATAGAAAAACCTTAGCCCTCAAACAATTAAAAGAAATTCTTGATGAAGAAACCACACATTCACAGTTAGATAATATAATGTTTGTTCAGATATTAGTTATGAATAAAAAAGATTTAGTTCAGACTTTGAAAAATTGAAAAATTTAAGAAACCTGTCTCGTATCTTCTTGGTCCTTACCCCATAGATGATGGGGTTCACCAGGGGAGGGACTAGGAGATAAATGTTGGCCACAAATATGTGGACATAGGGCGCCACATGGTGCCCAAACCTGTGAGTAAGAAAAGAGAAGAAGGCTGGAGTATAGGACACTAAGATTACACAGACATGAGAGCCACAAGTACCCAAAGTCTTGAGTCGGGCATCCTTGGATGGAAGATGGAAGACAGTGTAGAGTATGAGGACATAAGAACAAATGATCAACATGAAGTCCACTCCTCCTGTAAGAAAGGCAACAATGAGGCTATAGGCTCTGCGGATTCTGGTCTCAGCACAGGCAATCTTGATGAGAGCCATGAACTCACAATAGGTATGGGAAATGATATTTCTGCAGTAGGGAAGCCACCGTAGCAAGAAAGGGTGAGGAAAGAGAAGTACTGTGCCCCGGAATACAACTGCTAGACCGATGTACCCAATTGTAGAATGCGTCAGAATAGATGCATGTCTTAATGGATTACAAATGGCTATATAACGGTCAAAAGCCATTGCCAGGAAGAAGCCAGACTCCATGGTGGAGCAAGAGTGAATCAGGAACACTTGGGTGAGGCAGGCTTCAAAGCGAATCTCTCCATCATGGTACCAGAAGAGGCTGAGAAGTTTGGGCACAGCTGTAGTGCACACAGTAAGGTCAGCCAGAGCTAGCATGCAGAGGAAGAGGTACATTGGCTCATGGAGGCTAGAATCTGTCTTGATAATAAAGAGAAGAGAGCAGTTTCCCAGTAGGGCTAAAAGATAGATCACACAAAACGGGATGGAGATCCAGATGTGAGCAGTCTCTAATCCAGGAATGCCGATGAGAATGAAGGTTGATGGATAGATATCAGTCTTATTATATGCTGACATAATCATCAGATGTTTTAGTTTTCCCTTCATGGATTTTCATCTAATGCAAACAAATCATAACAGAAATTCTGAAGCCCCTGAGAAGTTAAGTTAGCCAAAAATGCAGAGAATTATAGTCTATGGAATAAATACAATGTCTGTAAATATTTTGATAGAAATTATTTCATTATCTGTCTGAGTGTGAAATATTACTTCAGAGTTATAAATTTCCATGTGGCTGCTCTGTAGATGCTAAATGAGAAAAGATATCTAGGTATCAAAAAACTGGAGTTAACATATATGAAAGCAAAATCTTCCATTAAAAAGAAAGGGATATCAGTTGAAAGCTGAAGACTATGTGAGAGTCATGGGTTTGGATGACTTAGTAACAAACATGCAATTGCAAGATACAAAGCAGAGTGAAACAGGAGGGGTGATAGAATATTGTGAATGGAAAATAAATTTTAGTTTTGATTTTAGTTATAATAGTTTGGGCACATGCCAAATTATATGGGGGGGTAGCTTTGAGATTTAAATATTACAGTTCTGGGGGACTGTTGTAGAATAATCAGAAGGGGCTTAATTCAGACCAACATAAGATTCATGCAGGATGACGGCAAGAGTGAGCCTGATAACAGTGTGTCAGAAAATGAACAGCTCATTGCATTGCTCATGATGCACATCTGGCCCCAGAATTTGTGTTTGTTCTAGTAGGTAAAAATTACAATATTATTATAATCTGTATTCTGAGCTTCCTTCACTTTTTTGGCATTGCTGTTTAGTCATTAAGTAGTGCCCAACTCTTTTGCAACCCCAAGGACTATAGCCGCCAGGCTCCTCTGTCCATATTTCCCAGCAAGAAACTAGAGTGGATTGCCATTTCCTTCTCCAGGGGATCTTCCCAACCCAGGGACTGAACCCATGTCTCTTGCATTGGCAGGGGGGTTCACTGAGCTACCAGGGAAGCCCTACCCTTGCTTACCTTTAGGTTTATGTCTACATTCATTGAGCTAAAATGAGTTTTTACAAACTTTCCCTTTTTGATCCTCAAATGAAATTTTATATCCTTTTATCTATAGTTGTGTTTCCATCAACATTCTCCTATTATTCATGCACATTAAGTTTCATTCTTTCTATTTGTTCTACCTCTTTACACAAGTTAAATCTATTTCCTGTTAGATAATAAGTGGATAAATTATGCAGAGAAAAATTTATACAGAAGTGAATGCAATTTTCCAATTATTTAAAACAGATTTTATCCTTATTTGCAATCATGAATTAAAAATGAAAATGAATATGATAGAAATCACAGTTTATACTTTTAACCAACAGAATATCATGATTATTGATATCAAGCATTAGAGAGGTTTGAGCTAACAAGCAACTAGTATGCATAATTGGTAGAAAACAATTGACCTGTTAGAGAAAAAATTGTATAGTAACTATTCTTATGAAACAAAAGGTTTGGCAGATCAGTTTAACTATTTGCCATCCAAGGAATAATGCTTATATATACGTATGGAGGGAAGATCCCCTGGAGGAGGGCATGGCAACCCACTCCAGTATTCTTGCCTAGAGAATCCCAGGGACAGAAAAGCTTGGTGGGCTATGGTCCATAGGGTCACTGAAAGCTGGACATGTGTGAGTGACTAAGCACATAGACATAGAAATATATACACCAATTCTCATTGCAAAAATGTCTATAATATAAGAAAAATCAAGCATCCAAAATGTCCATCAAAGTAATATCAAGTTAAAAAATCTGTGGCATATTATAGAGTACTCAGAAGCAAGTAGAATGAAGTTATTTACACATATTTACATATTAAATATCCAAATGAAAAATGAAACAGAAATTCAATTTTTCCATTAACACAAAAACACAAGCAAAAATGAAACATGTATGTATGTTTGTGTGTGTGTGTGTGTGTGTGTGTATACACACACAAAACACATTTATACTAAAGCTTTTGTAAACACAGAAAACAATCAAAAAAGGTATACTTAGAAAGTATAGATTTAGAAAAAGTCTAAATTTGGGACTGTGATAAGAATATAATTTAGCTGTATCACTGTGGTTACCTTTTTTTAACAGCACCAGTATAGTCAATAAATTGATGTGCTATATATACTTTAAGGTAAGTAAATAAATAATGCAGAGTTGCAATGGTATTCATTATAAAAATATAAACCATGAAATTACAGAGGAGATAGGGCTTTCCTTCTCTTATAAAATATTGAAACATTTCTCTAACCTTTTAAAATATCTTTCCCACATCTCTCATAGAGAACTTGTCACTTAGTTTGTGAAAGTGGTGACCCAGTGTCTTTGTTCTTCATGGTGGTATTTTTTCCACATAAAATCCCTCAATAACTCAAGAATTTACTCACATATCACTCCTCTAAGATTACTTTTCTAGTTATTTTCAACCATCATTTGATATCCCTCCTCAGCGTCCATATGATGTGCACACTTACATGTCTCTATTTCGCTATACTGTATTTTTATTTCTGTACATCTTTCACATTTACCATGGTACAAATTCTTACTTGACAGAGTTCATCTCTTTTCATATATTTCTTTGATGTTCCAATGAATGAATGAACAAAAAGAGAAAAAGAAGAACATAAGAGAGTTTTATTTTTTTCTGGTAAATAATTTTATTTAAACTTAAGACAAACAACGGAATCGCTATAAACTGACTCTGGTTCACACTAATCCCCAAACACTATAGTACATTAACAGTTTATACTATTTTCATATTATTTATACTATTCATACTATCAAAAATTTTAATAATACTTTTATTTATTTTATCATATTAAATATTTAAGACATAGCCAAGAAATTAAATGGAGAAGGTGATGGCAACCCACTCCAGCACTCTTGCCTGGAAAATCCCATGGACAGAGGAGCCTGGTAGGCTGCAGTCCATGGGGTCACTAAGAGTCAGACACGACTGAACGAGTTAACTTTCACTTTTCACTTTCATGCATTGGAGAAGGAAATGGCAACCCATTCCAGTCTTCTTGCCTGGAGAATCCCAGGGACAGGGGGAGCCTGGTGGGCTGCTGTCTATGGGGTCACACAGAGTTGGACACAACTGAAGCGACTTAGCAGCAGCAGCAATAAATTCAAAATACAACAAAAATAAATTATAAAAAAGAAATACAACATGATTTATAATACAATATTGTAAAGTAAAAAATGAATAAATAAATATTTTTTTAAAAAAAGACCTTGTATTGCACACTTAGCAGAGTCAAGAACATAGATGTACATATGAGTGAAAGATAGTGCATAAAATAAACACACCAAAAAGTAAAAAAGAAAAAAAATAAGTTCTACATCTCTATCAAGCTTATAACAAAAATAAAATAAATCAACATGAACTGAGCTTCTATTAGATATTATACTTCTTTATACTGAGGGCATTGTCATACTGAATCCTTAAAGGGACTTTCTAGATAGGTACTCAAACATATAACACAGATATGAATGCAAGTAAATGATGTTTACTTTAGGTTCCCAAATCTCTTCTACAATAAATTCAAAGAGCTAGAATTGGAATCCAAGTGTAATTACAAGGTTTGCAATTTTGTAAAATGTTATAAAGTTTATATTAACCATTAAAAGGCAAGTGCTACACAGGATTCTGTAAATGTAAAATGACATAAGGCATGTTAGACAGTTTGGGGCAGCATGGAGAGTTATTCAAATACCAGAGATCTCTAAGGGTTGTTCAGAATGTAGGGCTGATACATCTGCACTCCCATCCTTTCTTCATTGCCTTTTTGTGAAGGCCTGATCTAAGTAGAGAAGCCCATGCACAAATTTATTCTCAAGCAAAGCTGAACCCTGAATCAACTCACATCAGAGTAAAACAGAGGCCACCTATTCAGGGGTTATAAAACCAAATGGGCTCAGTTGCTCCAAGAAATCTTACACAAGTCTGTTTTTCACAGCCTGTTTACCCTGATGAGAGTCCTGAAACCATCTATCTGGCTATTGTCGACCTAGCCTGTGACACAAATGAGAAGCAAACTGCACTGCCTTACCTCACCAGGGGCGCTTCTGGGATGAGGATGAGTACCCACCTCAACTGAAGAAAACTTCATAACTTACAGCTTTTCATAATGAGCTCAGTTATAGACATGCTTTCCATTTTCTGGGGGTCCCACGGGCATTGAGTGGGAATGGTCTCCCTATAGAGTCAGGGAAAGATAACATTGGGAGTTAAAGACTTGAGTTCAGAAATCAGGCTGTAAATCTTTAGAGCCGACATCTTCATAACAGGAAAATCCAAGAAAGGGGAGAGGGAAAGATGAGTCTTCCTCAGTTTCCTAGAGTCTATTTTTCAGCAGGATTGCTTGCATCTCAGAATTGCTTGTTTTTAAAAATAAATGCACAAATCTAAAAAGTAAAGATAATGTCTAGTCCCTTTGTTTTAAATAATGCCTTTTTAATTTTTAATATAAGAAAAGATAAAGAAAAACTAATATCAGTCC
>SJYQ01000722.1:47510-57977 GCA_006410935.1 Redunca redunca
TCAACTTATGTTAATGAATCACAGAAAATTTTGCTTCCATAATTGAATTCTATTTTCAGTTATCTATAACACATACTTTTAGAGTATTCACTATTGCATTTCAAGGCCACAATATTATGGAAGAGAGAGTTTATTCTTCAAGACATTTCACAGAGTGCCTCCTACAAATAACATCTATTGCTTTCAGCTTCCCTTGTTTTCATGTTTTCCATTTCCTCCTAGGAGTTCCCTGCTTTCTCACACATATCATCAGGTCTAGATGATACCTGATTGTCTTAGTGAAACTGTGATCATAATTTCCATTGCTCTTCTGGCATTTTCCAATAACACAAAATGATGAAAAGACCCTTCTTACTACAAAACCACTATCAGTAATGAATGAGCAAAATTTTTAAAATACTCATCTAACAATTGCCATAAGTAAAGTACATGAAAATCTGTAAGAACAGCTTTAGTGAATTTTGAAAATGGTATACCCAGTTTGCTCAGGACAGATGTCTATTTAGTTTTTTCTTCAACATATTTGCCATGAATCTTAAACTGTTAAAACTATGACCTCCTTAGATTATAAGGAAGATATGACATCTTGTATTCAGATGGATGTGGGTTTAAAAGAGATGATGTGTCTGTTTGAATGTGTGTAGAGGTGAGGGAACTATGTACATATGATATGGGTTAGGCATGTATTAGCTTTTCCTTATTTCCATTCTCTTTTCATTTCAATTTACTGTTTTCTCCTCTATTTTCTTTCTATAGCTCTGTAACTATAAACATTACAAGTTTTGACAAGTATTTTAAACTTATGAGGTTTAGATCCATACGTAAAGATGGGATTAATGTTCTCCTATTTGTGTTTATAAAGATTAGAGATAATATTTGCACATGTTCTGTAGCATTGGAATTAGTAGGCCTTAATGAATGGTAGTTGATGCTGCCATTTATATATTAATAAATTTTAATATTAATGAATAAATATTAACAAATGGCTTACCTGAATCCTTTATAATTATTTTGAATCTTTTAGATTACATCTTAATTAATATGTATTCATTAGCAATTATTAGAAAAAATGCTTTAATACTTGTGTGTTACCATCTAATCAAATGAAACTACAGACCATTTTAGAGGCTGGCAAAGCCCTATGTATGTCAATATTGAAAATAAATTATGTTGTTGATGATGAGAGAAGGTAATTAATGAGTTGTTAATATTAAGGCAAAATTTTAGCATAATACCAGTGATAGAACCATTGCAAATTAGCAGAGAAGAAAAGTGCTAACAAAGATGAATACATTATGTAGAATTTTTTATGACAATCCACTACAAAATTTCTAAAACCTTCTCAAGAATTTGCTTTTTAACACTGCTGTTTATGTATTGATACTACATTTCTTATTGTGTGAATTAACTGAGGAAGTGAGTATATTCAATTGTATGGTATTCTTATTTTCTTTAGGTTTAAAACATTGCAGAGTTTTACTCAGTACTCTGAAGATTGGTAAACAACCATTTGTAAGGAACATGGACTTATGCATTACTAAGCAGGATGTCTCTTCCCAATGATACCCAGTTTCACCCCTCCTTCTTCCTGTTGCTGGGAATCCCAGGACTAGAAACACTCCACATCTGGATTGGCTTCCCCTTTTGTGCTGTGTACCTGACTGCACTGATAGGGAACTTCACTATCCTATTTGTGATCCAAGCTGAGAGCAGTCTACACCAGCCTATGTTCTACTTCCTGGCTATGTTGGCTACCATTGACTTAGGTCTCTCCACAGCTACCATCCCTAAGATGCTTGGGATCTTCTGGTTTGGTCTCAAAGAGATTCTCTTTGAAGCATGCCTCTCCCAGATGTTTTTCATCCACAACTTCACTGGCATGGAATCAGCAGTCCTCTTGGCTATGGCTTATGACCGCTATGTGGCCATCTGCAACCCTCTCCGATATAGCACTATCCTCACTAACAGGGTCGTTTCTATGATTGGTGTTGGTGTGTTAGTGAGATCGTTTATTTCTGTTATTCCATTTGTATTTCTCATTTTACGGCTGCCCTTCTGTGAGAGTCAAGTCATCCCTCATACCTACTGTGAACACATGGGTCTTGCTCGCCTATCTTGTGCCAGCATCAAGATCAATATCATCTATGGCTTAGGTGCTATTTCAATCCTAGTGTTTGATATCATAGCCATTGCCCTTTCTTATGTTCAGATACTCCGTGCTGTTTTTCATCTTCCTTCTCGTGAAGCACGACTCAAGTCTCTCAGCACATGTGGTTCCCATGTTTGCGTAATTCTTGCCTTCTATACACCAGCTCTATTTTCCTTTATGACACATCGCTTTGGCCGAAATGTCCCCCGTTATATTCACATACTTTTGGCCAATCTCTATGTTACAGTGCCACCAATGCTCAACCCTGTCATATATGGAGTCAGAACCAAGCAGATCTATGACCGTGTGAAAAAAGTGTTATTACAAAAATAAGGAATTAAAATGGAATAGCACCTAATATGTATGAGATGGAATTTTTGAGCAGGGAAACAACTTATTATATTAAATTATGTACATTTAAGTGTGATTGACAAAATATGTATTTTGGCTCCCTTCTGTAACTATTTTAATGAGTTCAAAGGCTGAAAAATCTAAGCTTTGTTATCCAATTCAAATGGTAAGTGAAAGTTCGTGACAGTCTTTATATATGATATTTGATCACTGGTATCAGTAGATTTGAAGTAGAAATATAGAATGTACCTTTTTTTTTGTATTATATCTTTCATGTGGATTGTTTTTGATGATTCTCACTCCCTCTTTATCTCCAAGTTGCCCTATAACTGTTTCTCCCCTCTTACTTTGCAATCCTCTCTTGTTTCTCCTTCTTTTTCTCATTTTCTCTACCTTTAGAACTCAATCATTTTTATTTTAAGGACTTAAATATGATATCCTTTGATTTCATCATAAATTATAGACATCCAAAATTGTGTCATAGATTAGGTACTTATTTTGCACATAAAATTGAACTAGGGAAATGAATGCCTATAAAAGGTTCATTATATGTTTGTGTAGAGTTTATCACAGATATATTTAGGTTTCATAAACCAAACTATGACATAAACGTAAGTAAAGAAACCATCTACAGCCTAGAGTGGTTGACTACATTTACATTCTTAGTTCTATATGTTCTATAACTTGTTTTTAGACTAATTTTGTAGTTGCTGTTTCCTTTTTTCATTAACAGACAGAACTTGTTTGGTCCTAGTTTTGTCTTTAATATACATATTTCAATGATCCTCAGTTTCCTTATTTTATAAGCATTGCCATAGTTTCAAAGGTTAAGCATGAAGACTTAATTACATTGCATTGTGTTTATATAAAATAGTACCTGCATGTTTTTTTATAGTAAATAAAAATAATTATTAGCCATTAAGATTATCATCAGACTTCCTTGGTGGCTCAGTGGTGAAGAATCCACCTGCCAATGCAGGATATGTGAGTTTGATCCCTGAATCGGGAAGATCTCCGAGAGAAATAAAATGGCAACCCACTCCAGTATTCTTGCCCGGGAAATCCCATGGACAGTAGGACCTAACTGGCTACAGTCCATGAGATTGCAAAAGAGTTGGACATGATTGGATGTTTAAACCACTACAACAGCATTATCATCATTATCATTTGTGTTATCATATTTTGTTATTGATGCTCACCCTTGACAGCAATGTTTCTATTAGAGATGTTTATGGGTTTTTATTTTAATATTAGCCTTATATAAAATACCCTGAAGCTGTAGTGACACAACTAAAGTACAATTAGTGTCAAATTTAATATATATTATCCATAAATTTAATTTATATTTTTTATATTTATGTTTAGCGTTACCTCTTAGTCTTTAAAATAGAAATGTGTAATTTGGAAATAATTACATAATTTGTTTTTCTCTTTATCCATATATAGTGTGAGGAAAGTTATCTCCATGATCTGTCATTTCATTTATATCTGTTACTTTTAATCATATGTTCCTCTTTCTAATTTCTTGTATCCTAATTTCTTATATCATCAATCTGATGACTCTATCACTGATAGAGTACCTTTATCACTGGGCACTTTCAGTCTTCCAGATCAGCTGATTTTATTTCACTTGTTGTTGTTGTTTAATCACTAAGTTGTGTCTGCCTTTTTATAACCCCATGGACAGTAGCCTGCCTCTATCCATGGCATTTCCCAGACAAGAATACTGAAGTGGTTTGCCATTTCTTCTCCAGCTAATCTTCCTAATCCAGGGATTGAACCTGCATCTCCTGCATTGGTAGGCAGATTCTATACCACTGAGGCACCAAGGAAGCCCTTTTATTTCAGAATTATCTGAAACATTTTCATTTTTGCCTCTGATACTACCATCTTACTGTTTCTAGCAATCAGCATATGACATTTGTACTTTTGCTACATACTCTATGCCAAAAATTTCTCCCAGTTTCAGTTTTGTTATTACATTTAACTTTCTTCTTGGTGATCATTTTGTAGAGGGATGCCTAGTCCTTAATAAACTCCTCTGCAATCCAAATATACCTACTTTATAAGACTTACTGACTTGCCCTCCCTTCCCCAACAACTAAATACTAATATTACACCAATTTTCTGACATTTATATTTTAAAATCTACTACTCAAATGAAATCTTATTTCAGAAAAACACTGGTTTACATGGGAATGAATTTCTATATATTAACAAACTCTAGGGAAATTTCTTTTACACTATTTAAAGTAGAATAATACTTACTTTATTCATTTATTATTTATTTATTCAGGGTTCTCTTACAACTTAATATAATATTTTGCAATGACTGCCTATCATCCCCTCTACTCTCAGATCACATGAAATTTAATGCTACTTACCTATTAAGTGACTCACAAGCTACTCAATAAATGTCTGCTGAATGAATCAGTCTAAGAAAGAATGAAAGAACTTATTGCTTATTTATCAGTCATAGCATAATATAATAAAGTTGATATCAAATATATGTATTGATATAAGTTATTATGCCAGAAACTACTGAAACAGGCTGGGTAAAGGATACATTGTATTGAGAAGAAAAGAGTAACTGATTAAATTATGAAAGCAGGGAGCAAGTAAGTTAGCAAAGCTTTTCAATCCAATGAATTTATTCATGCAAAATAGAATATAAATTGGCAAATTATTTGTGACAAGTAATAGCAACATTAGATAATAATTGTCTTAAACATGTTTACAATTATCATCCTGGTTAGGATGTCTCATCATTACAAAAAAAAGAATCATAGTATAAATTTACTTCAGTGTAATGAAATGTACTATTTTGTGTTACAATAAGCTCAGTGAAGAACAGGATCAGCTGCTCAAAATGTAATCAATGTTTCAGTTTCTATATAGCTTTTTAGGAACTAAAAAGATTATCTCCATAGGGATATTGAAGTCTTCCTTTCATGATTGAATGCCAGTTTTAATTTTTCTATGATTAATTATTATACTTTTATCTTTATGCTTTCATTATGTTAAAAATACATTTTGATTTATGACTTTTAAATGTTAGAATAACATATCTTTTCTTTCTTTGGTTCCCATTCATTTCATTTATCTAAATACATTCCTTTTATAATTTTTATGTTATTTATTTTTTATTATCTTACACCCAGCAAGACTAGCACTGCATGGGGAAAAAAATTAAAGACTTTGTCTTATAGAAAAATCATGATATGTTGATAAATTATTGATGAGTGCTAAGACATGGATGTGGGAAGGGAAGATACATGTGTCAGTGAATGATGCCCTAAACTGCATTTTTATATTTAATAAAATTGTGATGCAAAATTCAGCCAGTAAGAAATTCTGTTCACTTCATTCTGTTCACTTCCTATGCATAGGTTTTGATGGTATTAGTTTTGTCTCTGACTTCCTATTAACAATACATGCTTGCATTGGGGGAAAGGTGTGGACTAAAGACTATGTCTGCCTCCACATCAGTCCCTTTGCCCCAGGTACAGATAATGGAATTTTCCCCAGGAGACTCTGAGTTGTTAATCTTGATTCCCATAGGAGACATGAGCTGGCTTTGCTTTCAGACATGACCCCAAAGATCCTAAGTACAGGTAGTATAAAACTATATTCTCTTTCGTAGGTGTATTGGAGTTCTCTAGCCCTATTCCTCCTGAAGGTAAGTTTCCTTTGAAATGTGTGATGGAGATGGATAGTCACTAGAGACTACTACTCAACAGTGAAGGAATGAGCTACAGTTGAATTTATTAAGCTCTATATCACCACTGTAGAAAGATTTTCTGACAGAAAAAGTTTTTCAGCAGGTCATGCTGAAACAATTTAAAATTTTAAATAATCACCTATAAAGGGAACTTAAATTATGGTCTAAGTGATGATCTCTACTGCCAGGAATAATTGTGTATTTGGGCGATTTGTGTATTATAATAATTTAAAAATAAGATCATCATAGACCCAGAGTTAAGTGCTAGTTTATAAAGCTTATTACCAAGAGGGAAGCAGAGAAGTAAGAAATCTGAAGATGGAGATTAAATACAGTCTAGAAGGATTTACTGGCTGGGGAATCTGTATTTTGGTCATAACATTATTAAAACACTTCCCAAAACTTAAACTTTAGTCTCTTACTTTAATCAAGAGTTGATTAACCTGAGATTCCTCTTCCTTCCTCCCTTCCTTCTTTTCTTTATCCCATCCTTTCTTCCTTCCGTTTTACTCCCATTTTTGTTTTCTTCTTTCCCTTCTTTAAGCTTCTCTTTTCCTTCCTCCACTCCTTTCTTCCCACACTCCTTTGCCCCCTTCTTTTCTTCATTAGTGCTGTACTCTCTCTTCTTGGTTTTCGTTCCAGAAAGAAAGAGGAGAGAAAGAAAAAGGGAAGGAGAAAGAAAGATGGAAGAAAAGAAGGAAAAAAGAGATGACAGAAAAAAAAGAGAATGAAAGACAGACAAGGTGAGGAAGAGAGAAAGAATGGAAAAACATAACTACAGTGTTAAGTTAGGAGTACAGATTTCATCAGCCTGATTAGAAAGGTGTTTTTATTCTCTGAAATCATCTCCTTTCAACAAAATTTTCACTGCTCGCCCTCAAACTCTCCCCAACACATGACAAGGAAGTGTAAAGATTTTAGATATTTTGAAACATTCTTAGCATTATGGCAGCCAGTAGAAACCCTGGAGATGCTTTAGTCTATATCCCATCAGACTATTCATATCAAAGAGACACATATGTCTCCTGGACGTTATTTCAGGCTGTAGCGTTTCCTCATTTTATGCAACTGTCTTCATACTCAATGTACAGTACAACTTGTATATCTTTGTATACCTTTTTTCTATATCTGTGTGTATTACAGTGTGTCATTGGGGTTTACGGATAAATATGAAAAGATAACTAAATGGAGCATATTTCTTCATTTAGGATATGGTATTCAGTGTAAATATTGATACTGAATAAACTGGTTTCAGAAATACTGCTTGATATGCATCACTCTGTATGTCTTGGTGCAACTCTGTTCCCATATATACATATGGTTTATGTGCAGGTATTTGTATCTGATGTTCCATGATTTGGTGCTGATATGTTTAATTAAGGCATACTTTGTCTTCAAAAAGACTAAAATCTCAAGATAAACATAAACTTCTTCATGTTCCATTAATGGATTCTATGTCTTGTATGAGGTTTGAGCAAATGAGCATAAGATATTACTGCCTAATATTAAGATAAAGTCTTTCATAAAGTTAATTTTCCTTCCACTGAAAAATACTCTGTGACAATACCTGCTTTTGTATGTAAGTTTTAGCATTAACTTTAATAATAAAAATAGAGATAGAAATTAAACCTACTGGTGTAAGTTTTTATCACTCTTATTTTCATTTCCAGAGATGGTCAACTCTGTCTTCTCATTGATGGCAAGATGCTCCACACCAACACTTCCACTTTCCACCCAGACAACTTTTTCCTTGTAGGCATCCCAGGACTTGAGGATGTCCATGTCTGGATTTCCCTGCCTTTTTGCTTCATTTACTTAATGGCTCTGCTAGGCAATGCTACCATTTTGCTGATTATCTGGTCTGACCACAATCTGCGGGATCCCATGTTCTACTTTCTAGTCATCTTATCAGCCATAGATCTGGCCCTCTCCACATCTGCAGTGCCCCGGATGCTGGGGATACTCTGGTTTGATGCACATGAGATTAGTTTCTCAGCCTGTGTAGCTCAGATGTTCCTGATACACACCTTTACAGGAATGGAGTCTGCAGTTCTGCTGGCAATGGCTTTTGACCGCTACGTGGCTATCTGTGCACCACTCCACTACACAACCATCCTGACGCCGCGAGTACTAGCAGGCATTGGTATTGGTATTATAATGCGCCCAATTCTACTCATGTTTCCCATTCTCTACCTAACCCATCGTCTGCCCTTCTGTGGGTCTCCAATTATTGCCCACTCCTACTGTGAGCACATGGGAATTGTCAAGTTGGCCTGTGCCAGCATTCGGATTAATGCCATTTATGGTCTTTTTGTGGCTTCTTTCCTCATTTTGGATGTGGCACTGGTTGGAATTTCTTATGCCTACATCCTCCGTGCAGTTTTCCGCCTCCCATCTCGAGATGCTCGCCACAAAGCCCTGAATACGTGCGGGTCCCATGTAGGGGTCATGTTTGTTTTTTATACACCTTCCCTATTCTCCTTCCTTACCCACCGTTTCGGCCAAAAAATTCCACCTTACATTCACATCCTTGTTGCGAATCTCTATGTGGTCATTCCACCTGCCCTCAATCCTATTATCTATGGTGTGAAGACAAAGCAGATTCGTGCACATGTGAGTCATTCTTTCAGCTCAAAATAGGGTTGTTTCCTTAGTTCTTGAAGGCATGGGTAAAACTGAAATAGTAATTTTTAGTCTACTGTAGACTGATCATCTTTTTAAATGTTCCCTATATCAAAAGTTCTGGCAGATACTAAAAGAACAAAATGTTTGGTCTTAAATCTCAGTGTTTCCTTTTCCTATTGGTGTTTAGTATTTATTCTTCTGAATAAATTACATTTATTCATTACAGTAGGGAAACATTCCATTGGAAATCCTTTCATTTTTAACTATGGAGATTGAGTGAAACTCCATATCCATCTATTTGAAAATGACATAGCATTTCAGTGGGGAAAAATTAGTTTATTATATATGCCTTGGTTTCTTCTGAATAAATAAATGTAAATATAAAATTTTTAAAAGATCTTGGGAGAGCTCATCAATAAATTTTTTAATGTATCTGATTTCTTTAAGAATGATACTGGCTATTAAATGAGTTGTTAAAAGCATCTCAAGTTCTTGCCTTTAATTTCAGTTCTCTTTTCCTTACTCTTCAGGAAAATCTATAGGCAATATGTGCCCTCAGTATGTCACTATACTTCTCTCTGGAGGCATATGAAATGAAAGAACCTGAAAAAAGTACTTATATTAAAGCATGAAAATTTTGTTATGAGAAGATTGAATGTACAGAATTCTAACAAGTGGATTTTGAGTCAGGTTACACTAGGTGTATTTTGTGTGTGTGAGGGAAAGACGTTGTTATTTTAGTCACAAAGTCATGTAGGACTCCTTCCCATAAACTGTAACCCACTGAGTTCCTCTGTCAGTGAGATTCTTCAGGCAAGAATATTGGTGTGGGTTGCCATTTCCTTCTCCAGGGGATTTTCTGACCCAAATATCAAACCCATGTTTCTTGTACTGGAAAGTGAGTTCTTTACTACTGAGCCACCAGGGAAGTGGAAGAGGGGTGGATACTTTGGTTTATCTACATATGTTTAACATATTTAGGAAAGCTTTTACCTAAATAGGCCACTTCTCCTCCAAAGACCTCTTTATTTGTGGAATGTAGAATGCATTTATCATTTTGGTTGATGCTTTGCAAAAGTAGTTGGATTTCAGGCATTAGATAGAAACAAGTTTTGAAAGTCAGCTATTATAAAGGAATTTGATGAATATTCTCACAAATACTTTTTGTTTTCTTATAAAAACATATTTCCACTATGATTCTGAGGCATTTAAGGCATTATTGATTAATGTTTCTAAATTAGTTGTGGCAGAAATTAATTTCATAAAAATAATGAAATAGAACACAAGACCAACTGTTTAGTACGAGTCTAGGAACTAATTTCCTGATGGTAAGCTCACAATATGATAAGAGAAAAATGACTGCACAATTTTATAATATCAATAAATAGATTAGAACACATATTTTCAGAGATTGGAAATGGGAACAATAGGGTATATATCAGCAAGGCACAGGGACTGAAGATTCAGAAAAATCTTTTTTGAAAGAATTAATGTAAGGTGGCACAAGGCACATCTAAATATGATATATTTGAAGAATCTGTTTCTTGTAACACCTTAAGTACTTAAATGCTCTCTTTTCTTAGATAATGGAAGATATGCAAAATTAATTTTAATTACATCT
>SJYQ01000722.1:58146-107340 GCA_006410935.1 Redunca redunca
CTTTAAACAAATAAAGAAGTAAACAAAATAACAGGTGTTGGTGAGGATGTGAATGAATTGGAACTCTTATGCAATATTGGTGGATATGTAAAATGGGACTGCTGCTAGAGATATTATTTCAAACTACCTCAAAATATCAACCATAGATTTGTTGTGTGCCACAGTAATTCTACTCTTAGGTTTATATGGAAACAGGGAATTGTAGGTCAATGTTTGTTGCAGTATTATTTACAATATCCAAAAGGTAGAAGCAGTCCATTCACCACCAACAAATGAATAAACAAAATGTGATATATACATTGAATGGAATATTTTCTTGTTGTTTGGTCACTAAGTTGTGTCTGACTCTTTGCAACCCCATGGACTGCAACACCCCAAGTTTCCCTGGCTTTCACTATCTACCAGAGTTTGCTCAGACTCATATCCATTGAGTCAGTGATGCCATCCAGTCACCTCATCCTCTGTCACCCCCTTCTCCTCTTGCCCTCAATCTTTCCCAGCATCAGGCTCTTTTCAGTGAGTTGGCTCTTCTCATCGGGTGGCCAAAATATTGGTGCTTAGTGTCAGTCCTTTAAATGAATATTCAGGGTTGATTTCCTTTAGGACTGACTGATTTGATCTCCTTGCTAACCAAGGGACTCTCAAGAGTCTCCAGCACCACAGTTCAAAAGCATAAATTCTTTGGCTCTCAGCCTTCTTTATGGTCCATCTCTTATATCCATATATAACTACTGGAAAAAAACATAGTTTTGACTATATAGACTTTTATTGGCAAAATGATAACTCTTTTAATGTGCTGTTTAGGTTTGTCATCGCTTTCCTTCCAAGGAGCAAGCTTTAATTTAATGGATGCAGTCATCATCTGCAGTGATTTTCGAGTCCAAGAAAATAAAATCTGTCATTTCTTCCACTTTTCCCCCTTCTATTTGCCATGAAGTGATGGCATGGTATGCCATGATCTTAGTATTTTGAATACTGAGTTTTAAGGCAGCTATTTCACTCTCCTCTTTCACCATCATCAAGAGGCTCTTTAGATCCTCTTCACTTTCTTCCATTAGAGTGGTATCATCTGCATATCTGAGGTTGTTGATATTTCTCTCAGCAATCCTGATTCCAGCTTGTGATTCATTCAGCTTGGCTTTTTTTTTTTTTTTTTTTAAATTCCCTTCATGGATCATAGCTTTGCTGTGGCAAAGATGCTTGCATAACTCAATGAAGCTATGAGCCATGCCATACAAGGCCCTGCAAAATGGATTATTATGGAAAAATAGTCACTTGGAAAAAAGCTTGGAAGTTTCTCACAAGCTAAATATAGTTTTACCATATGATCCATCAATTATATCCCAAGAAATTTATCCAACTGGCTTGAAAACTATGTCCAAACAAAAACCTACATGTGGATATTTATACCAACTTTATTCATAATTGCCAATAACCGCCAGCAATCAAAATATCCTTCAAAAGATAAATGAAAATCCACACTGATACATCTATTGAACATAATATAATTGATATTACTCAGCATTATTAAGAAATGAGATACCAAGACATAAAAAGACACAGATGAATCTTAGATGTATATTCCTAAGTGAAAAGAAGCCAATCTGAAAAAGCTTTCATATGATGTGACTCTAAAGAATATCCCAGAAAAAGCAAAACTATAGAGACAGCAAACATGTCCATGCCTGCCAGGAGAAGGAGGAGTGAGGAGATGTTGAACGTGTGAAGAACACGGGAATTTTCAAGTTAGTGAAACTATGCTATATGATAGTGTAATGGTGAATATATGATGCTACACATTTGAAAAACACATGAAATTTTACAACACAAAAGATGACTTAAGTGTATGCAAATTAGAAAATCATTTAGGAGTTCAGAGGATCCCATGATGAAATGCAAAATGTAATAGACACAATGTACTACAAATGTAGGTTAAAACCTCACTAAAGTTGGTGGAGGAAAGTGTATCAACCGAAATAACTTTGGACATGAGTAGAGTCTATGAGACTAAAGGCAGAAAGGACTGTATACATAAGTTCTGTACCCTAACAGATGCATTTTTGCCCACAGGGTTATAGGTTAATAATCCCATTATATTTACATGTAATTGCTGCTATTGAGCAATTATTCAAATGGATGGCACGTGGTGGGATCCAGGTTTCTCATTGTTGGAGTGGTATTTTACAGATAAGCATGAGTGGATACAGAATAATTCATTTGGTAATGAACTGGAGTTAGAGACATCACAATAATATATTCAAATAGATGATAGATGTGTAGATCTTTATAGATATGTATTCAATATAACATGCACAGGTTAATATATACATATATATTTCCTTGCTCTGTCAGCTGAGAGGGTCTTAAAGCAATGACAACCTAGTAGTAAAGCAAACCTAGCCTTCTCTAACACCATTATCAAAGTAAAGAAACCAGTGATACTTAGAGAAATATTATATTCTAAGTTTGGGGTAGGTGATATTCAAGATAAGCATTATAGCATGATGTGGCGTCAGAAAGTAAAGAAGTCTACCCCCCTCCCTTAATAAGAACCTACAATTATAGGAGTATGTTAAAGAGACATAGTAGTCAACTGAAAGAGTTTCCAATAGCCACAGCTAAAACATCTGAGAACATAAAGTAATACTGAGTATAACCTACAGTATAAATATGATTCCATATTGGTATAAATAAATAATTGAATACATAAGCAAATGGGAGAAATAGATATATCTCTTATTAAAAAAAAGTCCAACACAACATATGAGAATACTCTGTCCTCAAGGAAGAGGAGTATCACACCTCACTTAAAGGTTCCACGTTACTTACTTCCAGAGAGTAACTTTCTTTCACAGAGCAAACCTGGAAATGGGTGAGAAAAAAGATCCTGACAAACACTGCCTCACATGGTAAAGCCATGGGAATAGTAAGTACCCTTATGTCCTGATATAATATTTTACCTCACTGATCTTTCTCCCCAAATCTCATAGTCTAGTCATGAGGAAAGTATCAGACTACTCTCAATTGAGGAACATTTTACAAAAATCTGACCAGTATTTCTAAAACCAGTCAAGTCATCAAAACCAAGAGAAGCCTGAGACACTGTCACAGCCAAGAGAACCCTAAGAGATCTAACTAAACCAAAGTAGTAAATGTCATTTGGTATCCTGGATGGGATCCTATAAGTGAAAAAGAACATTAGGTAAAACTAAGGGAATAGAAATAATATTTGAACTTTAATAACATATGAACTTTCATTAACACTGGTTCATTAACCATAAAAAACAACCATACTAAAGTATAATATTATTGATGGGGGGAATTATGCATGGGTCATTTGAGAGATCTGTTTACTGCATCTGCATTTTTCTTTACAACTGTTCTATTTTTTTAAGTTTATTTAAAACTTTAAAAATAGTTTATAGATGAAGACTTGGAGAGAAGATGGCGGAGGAATAGGACGAGGTGATTACTTTCTCCCTCACAAATTCCTCAAGGAAACATTTCAACGCTGAGCAAACTCCACAGAACAACTTCTGAATGCTGGCAGAGGACATCAAGCACCCAGAAAATCAGATCATTGCCTTCAAGAACAGGTAGGGAAAGAATATAAAGGACGAAAAAGGAGACAAAGGAGGTGGGGAGGGAGCTCCGTCCCGGATAGGGAAGCCCGACCCGGGAAGGGAACTTTAAGAAGAGAGGTTTCCAAACACCAGGAAACACTCTCCCAGCCGAGTCTGTGGAGAGCCCTGGAAGCACAGAGGGCATCATAACAGGAACGATACATAATAATTAAAACCGACGGATTACAAGCCCAACAGTGACTTCCCCAGCGGAAAAGCACCACAGAAACCTGCACCCGCCACTTGCGAGTGGGGGCGGGGCAGGGACGGGCGGGAGGCGCAGGCTGCATGGCTGTGTAAGAATCGGGTTGGAACGCCCGGCAAGTAACCAGAACAAACTAACTTGGGCTAGTAAACCAGACTGGGGGATAGCTAACCACACGAAAAGCTCGAACATAGGACACCGCCAGGACCACGCACAGAACAAAGGACAGAATGGAAGTAGCTGGCTGCAGACCATCCCCCACCAAGAACAGGCAGCCAGAGCCGTAAGGGCTGGAAAGGGACAATTGCAGCCCCAGAGAGACTTTCCCTGCCAAACGGCAAGCAGGCTTCTTTGCTAAAACTTCTGGGGGTGCTGGTCAGCAGTNAGCAATGGCGCCCCACTCCAGTACTCTTGCCTGGAAAATCCCATGGACAGAGGAGCCTGGAAGGCTGCAGTCCATGGGGTCGCCTAGGGTCAGACACAACTGAGCAACTTCACCTTCACTTTTCACTTTCATGCATTGGAGAAGGAAATGGCAACCCACTCCAGTGTTCTTGCCTGGAGAATCCCAGGGACCGGGGAGCCTGGTGGGCTGCTGTCTATGGGGTCACACAGAGTTGGACACGACTGAAGTGACTTAGCAGTAGCAATATACCTCATGAAGCGATGGCTTTTTGAGATCATATTTAAGGTTGAATTGTGCTTAGCATTGGGGTATGAGAGGCAAATAAGTGGAAAGTGAGCCCTCCTCAAAGCATCTCCTAGTTAGAAATAAGACAATTCATCAGTAGTCACCTCAAGCTTGGGAATCAGCATCCAGATACAGGAATTTTTTTCTTTTATTTTTTTTAATCATCAATGATGTTATGCTTCATATTTATGAAGCATCTAGCTCTGTGTCTCTGGATGCTTCTGTTCTCCAGAGAGCACTAACGTTTGGAGACACTCCATTTTAAAGGCAGTGTTTACAGTATAAATCTTCCATTGCAGTCAGAGTACATGAAATGGAAACATTCTGGAGCAGTTGAACTAGCTAATTCAAAAAGCTTTGCTGGTAAGTCTGGCCTTGGGGCCAGAAAGGATGTACTAAGACAGGAACCATTTTATTATGGTCATTTCATTGAGATTTAAGATGAGCCAAAATAGATGACAGAAATGTAGAAAAAAGGAAAGCTAATTGAATATAGAAGGTATCACCACAAAATGTAACAAGATAATAATTTACATAGATTCAGAGCTGTACTCCAACAAATATTTTATTGAAAGATCATTCTTAAATATTTGGATAAGTGATGCATGTGTGCATATGCAAAAACCTTCACAATTTCCTGTATTGTCTTTCTCTAAGTCTTTGTCATTTATCTCACTTTTTCCTTTGCCTGTTGTGGTTGTATCTTCACCTTCAATCTTGTCTCCCTTGCTTTCTCTTAGCATTTTGCAATTATTTTGCAGAACTTAACTTTGTATATTCCTCTAGCCTCCATTCAGCTCTCAAGATAAAAAAACAAGACAATCACAATCTAGCTCACTGAAAAGTTCTGACCTTCTAAATTACCATTCCTCTTATAAATGGAGTAAACAAACAAACAAAATCCACATATCAGTTGGTAGTTTTGCACAATATATGTGACATTCATGGAAGTTTCTGCCTGAGAGGTGGAGAACAAGTAGGGCTCCAAGAATTTCTGAACTTCAAGAGTCTTCAAGCAACATGAAATGTTTCATCTATGTAAGTCTATTTATGTTTTTTTGTTTTTTTTTTGCTTATCTGTTCTTTTTTAACAGAGGAGCATGGGCATAGGGAAATCCTGAGAAAAATGTTAATAGCTGATGATTATATTTACCATATAACCTGGTAGCTCAGTTGTAAAAAATTCCTCCTGCATTGCAGGAGACCCTGGTTTAATTCCTGGATCGGGAAGATCCCCTAGAGAAGGGATAGGGTGCCCACTCCAGTATTCTTGCCTAGAGAATCCCCATCAACAGAGGAGCCTAGTGGGCTAGTCCATGGGGTTGCAATGAGTCGGACACGACTGAGCAACTAAGCACACAATCATTCTACTTTCATGTACTTCTTTAGAAAGGTGACAATATGCATTTTTAAGTGCTTGGAAGATATACATGTAATAAACAAAAGATTTCCCATAAGTAACTCCAGTTAAGGAAAGGGATGAAGCACTACAAAACCTGTAAGTATCATAGTTCTGGGTGGAATCAGTGACTATATTTTGTTTTGAGAATACAAAGAAGGGTAAAGGGCATATAAAGTCAGGGTTATGAGATATTGAATTACATACCATTTTACTAAATGCACACATATTTTTAACACATTCTAACTCATAAATGCTTATGTACATTATCTTATTTTGCAGCAGTGCCCAAATGACAAAAACATTGAATCAGAATAACTTGAGGAGCTTCACAGAAATCATGAGGTGCTATACCATACCTAACGATTCAAAACTTTCAGAGTTTGGACTGAAAACTTGTATTTTTGTGTAGTTCTCCACAGGCTGTAAAGGATGAGAAGCCACTGCTGTGTAATCCCTCTTTCAGTATATTTATAGGAACCATGTGGAGAGCTTTGGCCTACTTCCTGACTACCTTAATCTCTGACAGCTTTAAGAAGCAGTTCAACTGTTGTACGTTAACTGCCTGGCAGAGGGCAGCCCGATGTGAGCAACTGATACATCTTCGAAATCTCCTCTTTCAATTTCTAAGCACAGTGCTGAGTAAATATTTGCTAGAATACATGACAAGATGGTAACACTGTACACTAAAGAAATGTGACAGATATTCTTGAAGGGTAGTCAAAATCTGTCATAGAGAAATGAGATAAAGTGTAGGCATGAAAAATGAGGGAAAAGGTTGAAGAAAATAGTGATCCAGACTTCTGTGTGATCCACAAAATCCAAATGTTATGCTCTTCTCAACTATGATGCTTTAATACTGAAACTTTCCTCTTCTATATTAAACATTCCATCACCTTGACTCTCTTTCCAATTTAGTTTCATATGCTCTACTATTATGTTTTCAGGACTATGTCTTAAATATCACTTTGAATAAGTACTTAAGAAGCTGCCTGCTGCTGTGAACCAAGCTCTTACAATTTCATCATTATCTCTTCTGCTATCTTCAACAATCAATTGTAAAATCTAATGGTGAGGCCAAGTCAGTTCTATCAACTATTCAGTACAGTCCACCCAAACTACAATGGTGGTGTTTCTGATGAAAGAGATATAGGAGTTGATTGAGTGGCTTTCTTTACTGGGTTTGGTACTTCTAAAAAGATTTTGTGCAAGTTCTGCCTTCACAGGTTGTGGCAATTAACTATGCCTAGGATAAAAGGAAAATATACCTGTTACAATTCCAAAGAAACCATTTTATTATTGCTTTAATTCTTAAGCTATAATTGAATTTCCTTAAGAGGAGTAATGATGCTTCATTTATCTGCACACCAAATATCTGGCCATTTGCCTGGTAAACTATCAATCTTTGATAAAAGTTTCACTAAATTCAATTAATAATAAAATATAAAAGTATAAAATTAAATAAATTAATCATTAAAATTATTGAAGAGATTAATGAAAATAAATGTAATGTCTGATAAGCTACATCAAAATTAAACAAGAATGATGTATTTTAGTTCTCATAAAGGTCACACAATTATGTCATGATGGGCTTGGTGACTAGAAAAGACCACACATATTTTTGTATAATTCTGTAGGAAATCCATATAACTGGACAAGAAGTGTTGGAGCCTCTCAATGAATGAGACATCTGGTATGAAATGTGCAGCTGTCACAGTGTCAGAGAAGCATGGTCCCTCCTAATGACACACAGTTCCACCCCTACTTTCTTCTCCTTCTGGGAATTCCAGGACTACAAGATGTGCACATGTGGATTGGTTTTCCATTTTGTATTGTATATATGACTGCTTTACTGGGAAATATTACAACTCTTTATGTGATTCCGACTGAACACAGTCTCCATCAACCCATGTTCTACTTCCTGGCCATTCTGTCATCTATTGACCTGGGCCTGTCCACATCCACCATCCCCAAGATGCTTGGCATCTTCTGGTTCAACCTGAGAGAAATCTCTTTTGGGGGTTGCCTCGCCCAGATGTTCTTCATCCACCTATGCACTGGCATGGAGTCGGCTGTGCTTGTGGCCATGGCCTATGATCGCTATGTGGCCATCTGTAACCCTCTTCACTACACATTGGTGCTGACAAACAAGGCGGTATTAGTGATAGCATTGCTCATCCTTCTGAGACCCTTAGCTATTGCAGTTCCCTTTGTTCTGCTCATCCTGAGGTTACCCTTCTGTGGGCACCAAATCATCCACCACACTTATTGTGAGCACATGGGCATTGCCCGCCTGTCCTGTGCCAGCATAAAGGTCAACATCATCTATGGCTTATGTGCTATCTCTATCTTGGTGTTTGATATTATAGCCATTGTCATCTCCTATGTCCATATCCTGCGTGCTGTCTTCTGCCTACCTTCCAGGAGTGCCCGGTTAAAGGCACTCAGCACATGTGGCTCCCACTTCTGTGTCATATTGGCCTTCTATACTCCAGCATTCTTCTCCTTCATGACCCACCGTTTTGGCCGAAATGTTCCTCAATACATCCACATTCTTCTTGCTAACTTTTATGTTGTCATCCCACCTGCTCTAAATCCTGTTATTTATGGGGTGAGAACCAAGCAGATAAGAGAAAGGGTAATTAGAACTTTCAGAAACAGATTATGAAATTTGCTCTTCAGAGATGAAGAGGCTTGAGTAGGAGAAAACAAAACTTCATCTCTCCGCTGATGATTGAAATAGTACAATGCCAGGGGACGATGATATTCTATGTATAGATTTACAAAGTATTTCACTCATTTTAGAAACAATAATCCAAAAGGGACAATAATAAATATTTAATATATGCATAGATATAATCACATACAAATGTAAACAACTGCATAAGTTAAAGAGAATTTACATGAAAAAAAGCACATGAGGTTGGCAAAATTTGACTAATATTAATATAATAACACTCACTTACATACACATATTATGAGCCAGACTCATAACACATATTATGAGCCATACTTCATAACTTTTAAAGTATGAACTCCTTGAAGTCTTCTAGCTATGATGAGAAGTAGCTACTAATTATTCCCTTTCTATAGCTCAGAAAATGGAGATGATAATACGGGATGAAAAGGAGTGAATATAGAGGAGGTAACTGGAGAAATCTATCTATCTGAAAAGACAGAAGGGTTAAGCACGGGGAGGTAGCTGTGTTTTAAACAGGACAAAAACTCAAAGTTTTCTACCAGAGAAAATATTATTCCAAACTAACAAAGGTAGAGTTTGAGGAAAAAGTGCAAAGGCAACTTTTGTTTTTTGTAGTTTTCTTGTTTGTTTGTTCTTGACCCATGTCAGGATAAGATCGTGCCCTCATGGTTTGGCTTAAAGTGACAAAGTCTGAAAGTAAGACTGAGGAGTGGAAGGGAAGAGGAATAACTTAATAAAACTAGTTTTTACAGCTAGTGAAACATAACATAGAAATATTAAGCAAAATGTTAATGTATTCATTAAATAAAAAGCACATATGCCCTCAGACTTTTCTTTACCAGTAGTTCTAGCAAAATATTCAATGAACCTGTGAAAATGAAAGCACCAACATAATATGGTAGATCTATGCATTAGTAGAAGTGGTATGTGCCATGCTGTGTGTTGGGCTCAGTCAGTTGTGTCCAAAACTTTTTGCGACCTCACGGATTACAGACCGCCTAGCTCCTCTGTCCATGGGATTTTCCAGGTAAGAATACTGGAGCAGGTTGCTATTCCCTTCTTTAGGGGATATTCTGTTCCAGGGATCCAACCAGAAACTCCTGTATCTCCTGTACTGGTAGGTAGATTCTTTACCACTGAGCCACCTGGGAAGCCAGAGTGGTCTATGAACAAGTAATTCAACAAGTACCAAGAAAAAGAACACATGCAGTAGTAACATTATACATTAATATTATATTGGGGAAGTAGCAGTTTCAAAATTGGAATAGAAACTTCCTTATTTCTCAACTGAGTAAACAAAAATATATGACCTGAACATATTCAAAGACTGTGGAACAAAAATAAGTATGTAGGTTTTACATGTAAATAGGTGTAGACACAACTGGTAAGAAAAATTGATTCCTTATATAGGGTACAAGGGGAAAAGTACCCCCAAATTTCATATGACATAAGAATCATAAAAAAACATAAAAAACAAGAGGTAATAAAAATCATAAAAAAGAGATAATAAAACTAATAATAATGGAATTTAACGTTTTTTGAAAAATCACAATGTTATAGAAACTATATGTAGTCCTATAGGTATTTCAAGTTTTAAAAGTAAGTAGATATTTAGGAGTGAAGTGACTTACACAGTCACACAATTATCATGTAACAGAACTTTAAATTTAGTTTCAGTACAGTTTCTTTAGTTTCTCTCCTATGATTTAATATAGAAATAGATGATGACACAACAGACAAACAAAGGTTAAGTAAACGTATAGCTGTTGAGAACAAAATGGCAGAGGAGTAGGTGGACGTGGAGTACATCTCTACCCATGGATACGTAAGAAATATACCTTCAGACACAGAAGTGAATGCAGAACACCAACTGAGAGCAGACAGGAGTACCTGACCAATGGAAAAGAATATATAGAACCATGCAAAACTCAGTAGGATGAAGGAACTAGAGGGAAGAACAGTGTAAGTAGGACTGGACCTGCTCTCGATGGATGGGGGAGCTGAAGCAGGGGTCTGATCCCCACATTGGGGCAATTGTGTAAATCAGAGGAGAAACATTTAAGGCTGCAAGTGAAACAGCTGATCTGTGGCAGCCTAAATGGAATGAGAATCAGAGAGTTCTTGCCACAGCCATACATACCCCATATAGGCATGCAGGTCCCCTAGATGGCTCAGTGGCTGGGAGTTGGAGTTTAGGGATTGTGGAACGATCCCAGGGTGAGGGCTGCTGTTAGCTGTGAAAAGACAGATCGAGGGGATGTCAGGGAGGAGATTGTGCTGGAAAATGCCTGTTGAAGAAAGCTGGGCAGCCATGGGAGCAAGGCAATAATGTTGAGTCACACAGAGCGGGTGCAGCCATCACCATAGCCTCTCTCTCTACACACCAGCATCAACAGCTGAACAATAAATAGAGAGGCTGGTCCATCAGACACATGATTCACTGAACTACAGAGTAGGACCCCACCCAGGGTGCCCCTTTAGGTGCCTGAAGTGCAGATCTAAGGACTAGGACCTCAGCGAGGGGGGCCCTCCATGTGCCTGATGCGCCAAACAACAGAGAAGGACCCCAGGCAAGGGAGACCTCTAAGTGCCTAAACAGGCGGAGCTATAGAGAAAGACTGGCCAAAGAGGCCTTCTGATCGCTAGACAAAAGAGGTTCCAAAAAAAAAAAAAACTCTGATAGGACCATAACTCTTGCGGCAGAGGCAGTCCATGTCCCTGCACACTTGGCATCGTCAGGGTCCCTGCAAGCCAAGCAGCTACACCACCTTCATGGTCAACCCTCACTGGGGCAGAGCTGCCATAGGCAAAAAAAAAAAAAAAAAAAATCTTGTGTCAATGCACACAGGGTCGCTTCAGTCATGTCCAACCTCTTTGCAACCATGTTGCCTGAGGCCTGCCAGGCTTCTCTGTCAGAGGGGTTCTCCACGAAAGAATACTGGAGTGTATTGGCCAATACTCATTACCATACCCTTCTAGAGCACTATGCTTCCTGCTGCCCTCGCTGCCAACTCCCCTGAGTACCTGGTGCTGTCAGAACTCCTGCAACCCAAGCAGCTTCACACCTGACCCTCACACAAGTCCTCCAGCTCAGCCTCAGGAGCAAACCCCAGTGGAAAACCCACATGCAGAGGTGGAAAGAAACCATAGTTGAAACCCAGAGGCAGTGTGGCTAAGGAAGAAGGCCCAAAACCTTCCCACCAGCTGAATAAGCTTCAGATTAAATCCACACGATCAACTAGACAGACTTTGTGTCCAAGGAATATATAAAAGGACATTGAGGGCTCCCACAAAACAAAACGCACTAGTTCTGATAGCTGTGGACATTAGAGGCAAGAACACACAAGAATAGGACCAGATTAGAGTCTGAACTGCACCCACAGCAGATCCAGAGATCAGCACAGTGTTGGAAGGCACCCTAGGGAGGTGAGGTGGACTGTGACTTCCAGTGACAGAAAGGACTCTGACAGCAGTGACTCAAGAACATTTATTATCCTTATGTTTTGACTTGTTCTGTAGATTACTTTGGATTTTGTTTTTCTTTTTCTTCCCCCTCTGTTGTAGCTGTCAATTTTATTGGCATTAAGAAACCTAATTAATTTTTGAGATTTTTTTTTTTAGTAAGTCTTTTTTGTTGTCGTTGTTAATCAACCTTTGCTCTAAGGGCTTCCCTGGTGGCTCAAAGGTTAAAGCGTCTGCCTCCAATGTGGGAGACCTGGGTTCGATCCTTGGGTCGGGAAGATCCCCTGGAGAAGGAAATGGTAACCCACTCCAGTATTCTTGCCTGGAGAATCCCATGGACGGAGAAGCCAGGTAGGCTACAGTCCACAAGGTCGCAAAGAGTCAGACACGACTGAGCAACTTCACTTTCTGCCTCTAAGTTGGGCTTTTGCAGTTCTGTGGAACAACTGTTTTCATTTCTTTTCTTTTTTTTCCCCTTTTCTCTTTTAAATTTTAACTTCTAATTTTTTAAAACATAGAATTATTTTTTTCTACATTTATCCTTTGGTTTGCTTTCTTACAGTTTTTTTCCCCTTGTAGTTAATCTTTAAAGTATATAAATCTTCTTTACCTACTTCTATTTAACTTTGCATGTCTATTCTTTTATCTCTACTTTCTTTCCTTTCCTCTCGACATATTTGTTAGTTTTGTGTTCACTGGTTTATTCTCTACTTGTCACCTTTCTTTAGTTTTGTTTTCTAGTTTGTACTTATGTTAGTTTTGTTCTTAACTGGTATATATAATTTTTGATTTCCTTTGTTCACTGGGTCAATCTATTATACTTTATTTTTGTTGGACTATTTTTATAAATATGTATATGTGTATATTCCATTATCTTATTATTTGCCTGATTTTGTAACCGCCATTTATCTGGGATTTCTCATTTTGGGGTATGTTTTATTCTATGTTTTATTCTCACTTAATGCTGTAACAAACCTCTTGTGGAATCTTTGTTCCTGACCAGAGATCAAGCTCTGAGTCTTTGGAGTGGGAGCACTGACTCCAAAACCCTAGATTACCAGAGAACTAACCCTAGGGAGTATCAAATAGTGAGAACTCACACAAAGGAAACCACCTGATTACAAGACTGGGTATCGCCCAACCACCAGTAGCACCCTTTACAGGACGCCTTATCTAAACAACAAGCAAAACAAAAATACAAAACTATCACAGCAGACAGAATTATCACCTCACTCAGCCTTGCCCATCAGAGGAAAAACAAAAACAGACAAAAAACCTTAGCACAAATCTCACCATATATGAAGCTTACACAAACAACTGGACCAACCTCAGGAGGGCGGAAACCAAAAGGAAGAAAGAATTCAACTTTAAATTCTGAGAAAATTTGACCACAAACACAATATTAAATAATGAAAAGGCAAGCAATACTATACAAATGAAGGAAAAAACTAGTGAGACAGAAGTTCAAATAAATGAAGAGGAAATAAGCAAACTACCTGAAAAAGAATTCAGAATAGTGATAGTAAAGATGATAAAAAAAAAAAAACAAAACTTTGAAAATAGAATGGAGGAAATGTAAGCATCAATTAACAAAGAACTACAAGAATTAAAGAATAGACATACAGAGACAAACAATACAATTACTGAAATTAAAAATACTCTAGAAGGAATCAATAGCAGAATCTGAAGCAGAAGAACAAATCCATAAGCTGGAAGATAAAATGGTAGAAATAAATTCTGAAGAGTAGAATAAAATAAAAAGAATGAAAAGAACTGAAGATCATCTCAGAGACTGCAAGGTCTCTGATATCAAATGCACCAACATTTGAATTATAGGGGAAGAAGAAGAAGAAGAGGAGGAGGAGGAGGAAGAGGAGGAAGAAGAAGAAGAGGAGGAAGAGGAAGAAGAAGAGGAGGAGGAAGAGGAAGAAGAAGAAGAGGAGGAGGAGGAAGAAGAAGAAGAAGAAGAATGAGTATGAGAAAACTTTTGAAAAGATTACAGTTCAAAATCTCTCCAACATAGAAAAGGAAATAGTCAATCAAGTCCAAGAGGCACAAAGAGTCCCATATAGGATAAACCCAAGGAGAAACATACCAAGACACATACTAATTAACCTAACAGAGAATAAACACAAAGAAAGAATATTAAAAACAGCAAGGGAAAAGCAACAAGTAACATACAAGGAAAACCCCACATCTTTAACAGCTGATCTTTCAGCAGAAACTCTGCAGGCCAGAAGGGAATGTCAGGATATATTTAAAGTACTGAAAGGGGAAAATCTACAACTAAGATTACTGTACCCAGCGAGGATCTCATTCAAAATTGATGGAGAAATAAAAAGCTTTTCAGACAAGCAAAAGTTAAGAGAATTATGTACCACCAAACCAGTTTTATAACAAACATTAAGGGGACTTATATACTCAAGAAATATGAGAAGAAAAAAATGTACAAAATCAACCCCAAATAATTAGGAAAATGTCCACAGGAACATATATACCAATAATTACTTTAAGTGTAACATATTAAATGTTTCAACCAAAAGACACAGACTGGCTGCTGCTGCTAAGTCACTTCAGTCATGTCTAACTCTGTGCGACCCCATAGATGTTAGCCCACTGGGCTCCTCTGTCCCTGGGATTCTTCAGGCAAGAATACTAGAGGGGGTTGCTATTTCCTTCTCCAATGCATACATGCATGCTAAGTCGCTATAGTCGTGTCTGACTCATTGCAACCTTATGGACAGCAGCCCACCAGGCTCCTCTGTCCATGGGATTCTCTAGGCAAGAATACTGGAGTGGGTTGCCATTTACTCCCACAGACTGGTTGAATGGACACAAAAATAAGACTCATATATATGCTGTTTACAAGAGATAAGGAAGAGATAAGGAAGCACATAATGTTCAAGAGATACATAATGATCAAGAGATCAATCCAAGAGGAAGATATAACAATTGTAAATATCTATGCACCCTTAATAGAAGAACCTCAATACATAAGATGAACACTAACAGACATAAAAGGAGACATTGACAGTAACACAATAATAGTAGGAGACTTAACACCCCCTCACATCAATGGATAGATCATCAAAACAGAAAATTAATAAGGAAATACAAATTAAATGATATATTAGATGAAATGGATCTCATTGATATCTTCAGGACATTCCATCCAAATGCAGAAGAATACACCTTCTTTTCAAGTGCATATGTAACATTCTCCAGGATAGACCACATCTTGGGTCACAAATCAAGCCTCAGTGAATTTAAGAAAATGGAAATCATATCAAACATCTTCCCTGACCACAATGCTATGAGATTAGATATCAATTACAAGAAAAAAAAACTTAAAAAAATACAAACACATGGAGATTAAACAATACATTTCTAAATAACCAACAAGTTACTGGATAAATCAAGCAATTTCTAGAAACAAATGACAATGAAAACACAACTCAAAACCTACGGGATGCAGCAAAAGCAGTTATAAGAGGGAAGCTTATAGCAATACAATCCTACCATAAGAAAGAAAAATACTTGTAGCAATACAATTCTACCTTAAGAAAGAAAAATATTGAATAGGCAAGCTAACTTTCAGTTCAGTTCAGTTCAGTTCAGTCGCTCAGTCATGTCCGACTCTTGGCGACCCCATGAATCGCAGCACGCCAGGCCTCCCTGTCCATCACAATCTCCCGGAGTTCACTCAGACTCAAGTCCATCGTGTCCGTGATGCCATCCATCTATCTCATCCTCTGTCGTCCCCTTCTCCTCCTGCCCCCAATCCCTCCCAGCATCAGAGTCTTTTCTAATGAATCAACTCTTTGCATCAGGTGTCCAAAGTACTGGAGTTTCAGCTTCAGCATCAACTTTACACCTAAAACAACTAGAAATAACTGGAAAAAGAAGAACAAAAAAACCCAAAATATTCAGAAGGAAAGAAATCATAAAGAGCTGAGCAGAAATACCTGAAAAATAAATGAAAGAAACAATAGTAAAGATTAAAGCTGGTTCTTTGAGAAGATAAACAAAATTGACAAACCTTTAGCTGACTCATCAAGGAAAAAAAGAGAAGAGTCAAATCAACAAAACTAGAAATGAAAAAGGAGAGGTTACAACAGACGATGCAGAAATACAAAGGAGCATAAGAGACTATCATGAATAACTATATGGCAATAAAATGGATAACCTGGAAGAAATGGACAGATTCTTAGAAAAATTCAATCTTCCAAGACTGAACCAAAAATATATAGAAATTATGAACAACCCAATGACAAGCACTTAAATTGAAGTTGTGATAAAAATATCTCCCCATAACAAAAGCCCAGGAGCAGATGGCTTCACAGGAGAATTCTATCAAATATTTAGAGAAGAGCTAATGCCTATCCTTCTAAAACTCTTCCAAAAAATTGCAGACGGAGGAACACTTTCAAACTCATTCTGTGAGACCACCATCACTATGATACCAAAACCAGACAAGATAACACACAAAAAGAAAACTACAGGCCAATATCACTGCTGAACATACATGCAAAAATCCTCAACAAAATTTTAGCCAGCAGAATTCAGCAACACATCAAAAAGGTCATACACCATGATCAAGATGAGTTTATTTCAGGTATGCAAGGATTCTTCAATATATGCAAATCAGTGTAAACTGAATGATAAAAACCAGATGGTAATCTCAATAGATGCAAAAGAATAATTTGACAAAATTCAGCAACTATTTATGATTAAAACTCTTTAAAAAATGGGCATAGAAGTAACCTACCTCTACACAGAAAAGGCCATATATGATAAGCCTATAGCAAATATTATTCTCAATGATGAAAAACTAAACCCATTCCCCCTAAGATCAGGAACAAGACAAGGGTGTCCACTTTCACCACTATTATTCAGCATAGTTTTGGAAGTCCTACCTACAGCAATCAGAGAAGAAAAAAAATAAATAAAAGGAATCCAGATCAGAAAAGAAGAAATAAAGCTCTCACTGTCTGCAGATAACCTGATACTGTACATCAGTTCAGTTCAGTTCAGTCGCTCAGTCGTGTCCGACTCTTTGCAACTCCATGAATCACAGCACGCCAGGCCTCCCTGTCCATCACCAACTCCCAGAGTTCACTTACAGTCACGCCCATCGAGTCAGTGATGCCATCCAGCCATCTCATCCTCTGTCGTCCCCTTCTCCTCCTGCCCCCAATCTCTCCCAGCATCAGAGTCTTTTCCAATGAGTCAATTCTTCGCATGAGGTGGCCAAAGTACTGGAGTTTCAGCTTTAGCATCATTCCTTCCAAAGAAATTCCAGGGCTGATCTCCTTCATAGAAAACCCTAAAGATGGTGTCAGAAAATTACTAGAGCTAATGAGTGAATTTAGCAATGTTGCAGGGTAAAACACACAAAATCATTGCATTTCTATACTAACAGAAATCACTTGCATTTATATATACTAACAATGCAAAATCAGAAAGAGAAATTAAGGAATCAATCCCATTTACTACTTCAAAAAAAGAACAAAACATCTAGGAATAAACTTACCTAAGGAGACAAAAGAACTGTACACAGAAAATTATGTCACTAATGAGATAAATCAAAGATTACATAAACAGATGGAGAGATAATATTCCATGTTCCTGGGTAGGAAGACTCAGTATTGTGAAAATGACTGTACTACCAAACACAATCTATAGATTCAATGCAATCCCTATCAAATTATCAATGGCATTTCTCACAGAACTAGAACAAAAAAATTCAAAATCCATATGGAAACACAAAAAGTCCCAACCAGCCAGAGCAGACTTGAGAAAGAAGAATGGAGCTGGAGGAATCCTTCCTGACTTCAGATTACACTACAAAGCTACAGTCATCAAGTCAGTATGGTACTGGCACAAAAGCAGAAATATAGACCAATGGAACAAGATAAGAAAGTCCAGAAATAAACCCATGCACCTATGAGTACCTTATTTTTGACAAAAGAGGTAAGAATATGTAATGGGGCAAAGACAGCCTCTTCAATAAATTATGCAGGGAAAACTGGACAGCTACATGTAAAAGAATAAAATTAGAACACTTCCTAACACCATACACAAAGATAAACTCAAAATGGATTAAAGATCTAATAACAGACCAGAAACTATAAAACTCTTAGAGCAAAACATAGGCAGAACACCTCATGGCATAAATCAAAGCAAGATCCTCTATGACCCACTTCCTAGAGTAATGGGAATAAAAACAAAAGTAAACAAGTAAACAAAAATAAAAACAAGTAAAAGCTTTGCACAGAAGGGAAACTATAAGCAAAGTGAAAACAACCCTTGGAATGAGAGAAAATAATAGCAAATGAAACCACTGACTAAGGATTAATTTCCAAAATATACAGTCAGCTCATACAACTCAATACCAGGAAAACAAACAACCTAGTCAAAAAGTGGGAAAAAGACCTAAACAGACATTTCTCCAAAGAAGACACACAGATGCCTAGCAAACACATGGAAAGATGCTCAACATCGCTCATTATTAGAGAAATGCAAATCAAAACTACAATGAGATATCACNAAGCAAGGTCTGATGCTGTAAAGAGCAATACTGCATAGGAACCTGGAATGTCAGGTCCATGAATCAAGGCAAATTGGAAGTGGTCAAACAAGTGATAGCAAGGGTGAACGTCAATATTCTAGGAATCAGCGAACTAAAATGGACTGGAATGGGTGAATTTAACTCAGATGAGCATTCTATCTACTACTGCGGGCAGGAATCCCTCAGAAGAAATAGAGTAGCCATCATGTTCAACAAAAGAGTCCGAAATGCAGGCCTTTGATGCAATCTCAAAAATGACAGAATGATCTCTGTTCGTCTCCAAGGCAAACGATTCAATATCACAGTTATCCAAGTCTATGCCCCAACCAGTAACGCTGAAGAAACTGAAGTTGAATGGTTTTATGAAGACCTCCAAGACCTTTTAGAACTAACACCCAAAAAAGATGTCCTTTTCATTATAGGGGACTAGAATGCAAAAGTAGGAAGTCAAGAAACATCTGGAGTAACAGGCAAATTTGGCCTTGGGATGCGGAATGAAGCAGGACAAAGACTAATAGAGTTTTGCCAAGAAAATGCACTGGTCATAGCAAATACCCTCTTCCAACAACACAAGAGAAGACTCTACACATGGACATCACCAGATGGTCAACACCGAAATCAGATTAATTATATTCTTTGCATCCACAGATGGAGAAGCTCTCTACAGTCAACAAAAACAAGACCAGGAGCTGACTGTGGCTCAGATCATGAACTCCTTATTACCAAATTCAGACTCAAATTGAAGAAAAGTAGGGAAAACCACTAGACCATTCAGGTATGACCTAAGTCAAATCCCTTATGATTATACAGTGGAAGTGAGAAATAGATTTAAGGGCCTAGATCTGATAGATAGAGTGCCTGATGAACTATGGAATGAGGCTTGTGACATTGTACAGGAGACAGGGATCAAGACCATCCCCATGGAAAAGAAAAGCAAAAAAGCAAAAAGGCTGTCTGAGGAGGTCTTACAAATAGCTGTAAAAGAAGAGAAGTGAAAAGCAAAGGAGAAAAGGAAAGATATAAGCATCTGAATGCAGAGTTCCAAAGAATAGCAAGAAGAGGTAAGAAAGCCTTCTCAGGTAACTGATTAGAAATGATCAATTCTGCAGTTTATTTTCAACTATTGGTTCCTCCTCATGTTTCTTGCCTGCTTGATGCTGTTGACAAGTGCCTTTGATCTTTTCTCTCACTGAGATTTGAACTAAGTCCTTATTTCAGAGATAGTTAAGAGTCTAGTCATCATCTGTCTCCCACCTACAGATAACTTCTAATATCCTTTCAGACCAGATTGTAAGATGAAGGGATGGATAACTGCTGCTGTTGAAAGAACTCTGTAGACATCCATCGCTTAAAGTGCTAGAATTTCAATGTCCTGTCTGGCATATGTGTTCACCTAAAAGAGTGGTCTGAATTACTAACACCATCATTCACGATAATCTGTTTATCACCTGCTTTTGTCCCTCTGAAACAGAAATATTCTCAGGCCTCATATTTAGCCGTCTGTCTGCTGATATCTCCTCCATTTATTTGTCCATGTTGACATTGTCCTCAAATCCTCAACTTCTGTGTCCAGTGTCTGTAATACATTGCCTATATTCTCTCCCTCTCTCACATCCCTTTCTCTCTTTCTGTCCTTTTTAAAATATTTATTTATTTGTTTGGCTGTGTCATGTCTTAGTTGCAGCAAGTGGGGTCTTCGTTGGGTCATGCAGGATCTGTCATTGTGGCACGTGGACTCTCCAGCTGTGGCACGCAGAATTTCCAGTCATGGTGCATGGGCTCAGTTGCTCTGAGGCATATGGAATCTTAGTTATGCAACACGGACTGGATCTGAGCCCCCTGCGTTGCAAGCAGAATTCTTAACCGTTGGACCATGAAGGAAGTCCCTACTTCTCATTTTTCAACTATAGTCTGTCTGCTACCCTCAAAGATTGAGGCTGCTTTAAAATAAACTGATTTTCTCCACCTCTCCAGATATCAATCTTATATGATAACTTTCCAATTGCAGAGATTGAGCATTTTTATATTGGAGATTCTTCTTTCTCTCTCCCTATATCATGAGATTTCCCAATTTCCTTGTTCAGATTTCCTCAAAAATGTCACTTCTCTAAATGCATGCATTGCAGAAGGTTTTTACTTTTTACAATTTTCTTATGTGCAAACTAATCTTGAGGTACTGTGTTAACACTGTTGGGAACAGAAATGGAAAAGACCTCCTATTCTCCTTGTTTAAACAAATGCCTTTTTTATTCTTGTTTCCAGAGATACCTGTACTTGTGGAAAAAATGGATTTAGACAAGTCTTAGGACCTAAGATTATATCTACACGCACAACTTACACAAGGGTTTGAACGTAATAGTCTCCCAGGATATAACGAACAGCAAAAAATGACCTTATTAGAAAGAGTTCTGGAGAGAAAAGTCATTCAAGTGGATATAGAGACTAATTCTATGGTTTCAGATAAAAAAAAATAAGGCTTATAGTAGTTGATGGCAGCTTTTACCTTAAATGAAAAAAGAATTTTTTATTAAGTCTGCTTTTCATTTTCATAGACACACTCATAATTGCACATTTTTTTACCTGTAGCAAGTCATTTTCAGTTTAAGTAAATGTGAGTGCTCAGTAGTGTCCAGAACCCATGGACTATAGTCCACCAGGCTCCTAGTCCATGGACTTTTTCAGGCAAAGTCTTAAATATGCATGTGTGTGTGTTGTGTGTGTGTGTATGTGTGTGTGTGTGCGTGTGCACGCGTTGTGTCCGACTCTTTGTGGCCCCATGGACTGTAGCCTACCAAGCTCCTCTGTCCATGGGATTCTCCAGGCAAGAATACAGGAGTGGGTTGCCATTCCTTCTCCAAGGGATCTTAAAAATAGCAATAGTAGCTACTTATTATAATGAATATATTGATGTACATCAACAATGTTTGGAATTCACACACAAAGTAAAATGTGGGAGAGAAACCTTACTTTGGGTGGGAGTTGATAGTGCTGGTACAGTAAGAAACTTTAATAGCCAAGCAGTAAAAAAAAAAAAAGGCTGTAAATTAATATTTCTTCAGTCTGAGAGAGAGTATTTCAGTCAGTTCAGTTCTGTCGCTCCATCGTATCTGACTCCTTGCGACCCCATGGACTGCAGTACGCCAAACCTCCCTGTCCATCACCAACTCCCGGAGTTTACTCAAACTCATGTCCATTGAGTTGGTGATGCCATCCAATCATCTCATCCTCTGTCATCCCCTTCTCCTCCCGCCTTCAATCTTTTCCAGCATCAGGGTCTTTAGAGATGAATCAGTTCTTTGCATCAGAAGTCCCAAAGTATTGGAGTTTCACCTTCAACATCAGTCCTTCCAATGAATATTCAGGACTAATTTCTTTTAGGCTGGACTGGTTGGATCTCCTTGCAGTCCAAGGGACTCTCAAGAGTCTTCTCCAACACTACAGTTCAAAAGCATCAATTCTTGGCACTCAGCTTTCTTTATAGTCCAACTCTCACATCTATACAGGGGAATTTCAATTTTAAGACAGATTATGTTTTCATTTGTATTTAAACACCTATCAGCACGTATTTTTACCATGCAGCAGTGACTTTTTCGCCAGCTTTTTTTTAACACCTTTTCTCCCGTTAATCTTACAAGGTTTATACCCAAAGGTTAATCGGTATAATGAAAGAACAAATCATTTGCCCAAATTGACCCACATTTTGGACATTTCTGCTTTGGCAAAACCCCAATTGAAGGGAGGGAGCTCAGTTAATTTCTCTGGGAGTTCCAGTTATCAAGCTCTACCTAACACACCATTCTGAGCTTGCTGCTGCTAAGTCACTTCAGTCGTGTCCGACTCTGTGCGACCTCATAGACGGGAATAGCAGTGGATTTCTCTGGGTCTGGAAATTCTCACAGTGCACAATGAAGATCCATCCTGCTGTGCTGTCGGCAGCTTCAGCTGGGGAGGCCAGAATGGCTGGTCAGTGGCTGCCAGCCGCCAGCTGAAACACTTTGTACTGAAGGAGGCTCTATTGCCAAGATGGGGTCTTCACTTGGAGGTCAAGCACAATGGCAAGGTGGGCTGGAAGGCTGAGCTCAGCTGGCACTGTCAGCTGGAGCATCTCCCCATGGCCTCTCCAGTCTGTGGTGGCCTCAGCCTAGTTAGACTTTGTACATGATAGCTCCATGATCCAACTAGCATGCATGTTTTTTAATGAGCTGACTCTGAGCACATGTGATGATGTTCAGTCACAGTAATAATGACTGAAAGTGTCACAAGTCAGTCCCAATGTCAAAAGAGGGCTCATAGACAACACCCCTCAATGACAAGAGGATAAAAATACTTGTGGCAATGGGAGAATAGCATTAGGCCCTGGGACTTCTGGTAGACCTAGAAATGCCTACAGAGTCCTCTAAACAGTGGTGAAATCACATAATGTATGTGGAAGAACTATATGCCTAATAGCTTCATTTCCTATTTTATTTTTTGAAAATCATCAGAAAATCATCATGCCGATCGTGCTTTAACTTTCCATACTCCTGGATTATAGTTCTCTTTAGAATTTTGAAGCTTGGACTAAATAGCGTGTAAAACACCTATCCACCCAGGAAGGAAATGGCTTTGAACTTTTGAAAGGACACGGGTTTTAATGATGGAAGAAAATTTAGAAAGTATTTTTGGAATCAGGATATGGAATTCTAAACTTTGTAACTTTAGTGTTTGTGTATCATATTGCAGATTTAACTGCCTGACCCCTAGTGGTTGCAACCACTTTTTGCAACTGTAAAGGAGATAAATTTCCTTCAGTTTGTTCAGCCTTGACTAATTCCTTTGAGATTTTATTGACAAAATAACAAATCCAGGAGGTAGCAGATGAAAATATTTTGGCTATAATAACTAAAGTCCTAAAAACTGACTTTTAGTTTAACAATATATTCAGTGCTCTTTAAAAATGTGAGGGTTTTATAATTATATAGGGAAAAAATATTGTGACCATTCCCCAGCTAACTTGGGCTGTAAAGTACTGTTATATGAAATGTCTAGGTTAGTGCTTGTTGACCCTAACTGTACATTAGAATGACCTGGAGAGCTTTTTAAAAGTGCAGATAGCCAGACCACCACGCTAGAAAATAAATAAATGAATAAATACTTGCCCAAGAAATAACAATAAACAGCCAGGATTGGCAGCCACTGGTTCAGATGTTCTGACACAAAGTGTACTAGTTGGACTTTGTTGTTGTTCCCTTTAAGTTAATCAAAGAAATGCTTTCAGCTTCTAATTAACTTAGCACATACAAATCACTTGAAGAGACGAAATATTTAGAACTCAATATCTTTTTAGATGAGTTCAAAATAAAGCAATTAGATGATTTTTAGGATTGCGTTTGATTCAGATAATGTTATATCACCACACACACAGCTAAAATGGGGGGAGGTGAGATGGATCATGTCTGGGGTTTGACTATGGACTGGAAGTGATCCAAACCATCAAATTTAAGGCAGAGAAGAGAATCTGAAAGGCTGAGTAGGAAAATTCTTGCTGGATATGTTCTCAGAGATGAGCAGAGACACTCTTTCCTTCTCTTCCAAATTCTTCATCCTGCTAAACTCATCCACTGTCTGATATAGCCTGAAACTTTACGTATATGAAAGTCTTTTTTTTTTTTTTTTAACAAATTCATCTGTTAAGATACAGCTCTGAGAAACAGGAGTAAAACTTTGATCGATCATCTTTTAAAGGTAAAAATGTGTTTATTTCTGCTGATTTCAGATCCTGGTAAGAAAAATTAAGGAAAACTGTAAAAACTTATGACTGGCACCATGTTGACCCCTTAGTAAAGATTTCTTATTTTTTGTCTTTTATTCCTTTCCATAACTTTTGCATTGGACCTTTCTTCTTTCATGGAAACTTATACATTACTGTTAAAATTTAAAAGGAGATTTAAATATTAATGAAAGTAAAAAGACAGAGTAAAGAAATTAAAAACTTAAAGATGAGACAAAGAGAGAGACACTGCTGTATATATACTTTAAAGAGGCTGCTACTTGGAAGTCAGATGGCCAGGGCGGAACCTTTTGTTATCTCATCTTCAGCAATGAGATCATTGGAAAATTGCTTAGCATCTCTGTGCCTCAGTGTCCTTAGCTGACTAATCAGCTAATAATGTCTGTCCTTTCCCCCCTCAGAGATGTTTTAGGAGTTATTTTTAAAGTAAGAGAGAGTTTTAAAGTAAATGTCCAAACAGAGTAAATTATGTGCCTTTTCAAAGTTGATGGAAGTGAATAATACTCAAAAATGCCAATTCTGTTTTTATGTCTAGTGAGACCTTCAAGAGACAGTAAGAGACATTTTTTTTTTCCAGCCTTGACAGGCATGATTGAGCTCAAGGAACTATTCTGCTGTAGCAACAAAAATCTCAATGAAAATGCCCAGAGTTATTTTTGTTTGAAGTGGGATTGTGTGTATTGGTATGATTTTTATATTGTACAGCAGGTGAGGAGGATTTAGAGTCAGAAGAATAAGACACTTCTGGGAGGAAGAAAATACATAGAAGCACCTATTCAGCTTACTCAGATAATCAACTCAGGGGACATACAGGAAGAGCCCAGGTATGGAGGAGAAAGTACAGGTCAAATGCACAAAAGACAAAGTACTAGATGAATAAGTTCACTATTAGGGTTGTATGATCCTGGCATGATGACAGTGAGATGCTCAACTGACATGTTTTAAAAATGCAGTGTCCACATTAAAAAGAAGAAAAAAAAAAATATATATATACACACACATTTAAGATGGCTTCCCTGGTGGCTCAGTGGTAAAGAATCTGCCTGTCAATGCAGGAGACGTGGGTTCGACCTCTGAGTCTGGAAGATCCTCTGGAGAAGGAAAAGGCAACTGACTCCAGTATTCTTGCCTGGGAAATCCCATGGACACAGGAGCCATGGAGTCACAAAGAGTCAGACACGACTAAGCGACTAACACTTTCCAGTATCCTTGCCTGGGAAATCCCCATGGACAGAGGATTCTGATGGGCTACAGTCCATGGGGTTGCAAAGGGTCAGACGCAACTTAGCAACTAAACAACAACCACAATATACACATAGAAATGCTGTTCAGTAATGCATAGGAAATTATGCAATAATTTACATATTTGCTTGTCAATAAATGTAAGTTGAGTTTTAGAGAATCCTTTTTAGTATTTTGTCTAAAAAGATCCAAGATATTTATTTGTGGATACATGGTTTGGTTTTTGGCTGCCAGGAGACATAAATAGTTGAGAATAACTGAAAAGTAAGGTGTACCTGACAGGATTACTATTCTGCTGATGTGCCCTGAAAAAGCAGCTATGCTCTGTTTCCCTTTGTAACATGTGAATTGCACAGTCCAAAAAGGAACTTCTGATTGTTTGGCACAATGACTTTGAGGGTAACACTTTATATAACCTCATTATGACAGTTGCCTTCCATCGTAGCTTAAGAATTCTGTTTAAAGTCTTTGCAGGACTTATCTATATGCCACCGTATCATATCAAGAGAAAACGAATCCTGAGAGTGTGTCAAGATCTCTGTTGCTATTTCTGTTGGGGATCATGTTACCATAGAAATATATTCCCTGTGGCTTATAAAAGACTTATTTTGCTTAAGTGCTATTTTTATTGTATTCAAAATGAAATAGAGATAAAAATTATAAAAATATTTCTCTTTAGCCTTCAGCCTTAATGGTAATTTCAGTCAAAAGGATAAAAGTAATCAATGCATATCTCTTTTTAGCAATTTTCTTTTACCATGTGTTGGCTCCTTGGTCCAGCATCATCATTAAAACAATCAGATGAATGGAAATTAGTGCCAGTGTGTCTTTTGTCTTTCTTTTTAATTTGTGGCTTCCTGAGTAGCAGCAGGATCAATTCCACTACTCACATTTGGTCTAGAGTTCAAGACTGATGATTCCACACATGCACAAGAGGATATAAAGACATTTATTACTTACATAAGAAGGCTTTCTCTGGAAAGTAGGGCCGGCTCCCCAAAAGGTTCAAAAGTGATTTGAGAGTAGGAAAGGGAGACTATTATTTTTTTAAAAACCAGAAAGTCATTATAATTCTTTATTTCAAATTTTTCCACCTTGAAATTTTTTAATTTAAAAAATTTTATTATTGGAGTATGATTGCATTACAATGTTGTGTTAGTTTCTGCTAGTTAAAGTTCCTCCCATGTTCTGTTTTATTATTTTCTTTAAAAAAAAAAAACCCATCCCACATAGTGTTCCTCTATTATAGAAACTCAATTCATTGCTAATATATGTGTGTGTGGCAGGAAAAATGTACAGTGTTTTGTTCTGTTTTATGTATGTACACATTACAAATTTACACAAATAGTACTTTCCTATAGAGAATGAAAATGAAGTCGCTCAGTAGTGTCCGACTCTTTGCGACCCCATGGACTATAGACTTCCAGGCTCCTCCGTCCATGGGATTTTCCAGGCAAGAGCACTGGAGTGGGTTGCCATTTCCTTCTCCAGGGAATCTTCCCGGCCCAGGGAGTGAACCCGAGTCTCCCCCATTGCAGGCAGATGCTTTACCGTCTGAGCCACCAGGGAAGCCCAAGGGCAAAAGGCTTCTTCAAAACATGTCTGAGAGGGTGGAAGTTTTAATTTTTTGCCAGGCAAAAGTGTGGGAAAGGGGAGAAGGTGGTTCTTACAAATTGTAAAGCAATCAAGAATTTTGTGTGTTCAGATTTCCTACAGATGTGTATTTTTTCACTCAATAACATGTTTTAAAATCGATGCATGTAGCTCTGTGTAGATTTAGCTTGTTACTTCTGACAGACACGTAACATTCAATCTTATAGGATATCACAGATACCCATTTCCTTAGTGACGATATCTAGAAATCTATTCTTTAGGGAACACTTTTCTATAAAAATAATTTCTGTTCATTTATTCTCGGCTGTGCTGGGGCTTCACTGCTGCATGGGCTCCTCGCTAGTTGTGATGCTTCTGGCTGTTGTGCTCCACAACAAGAGACACTGTTGTGGAGCACAGGCTCGGTAGTTGTGGCACATGGGCTTGGCTAATCCATGGCACGTGGGATCTTCCCAAATCAGGGCCGAACCGTGTCTCCTGCATTGACAGTCAGATTCTTTACCACTGAGCCGCCAGGGAAGCCCCTACACTCTATTTATGTCTTAGGCTACCACTCTGTCCCCAAACCCTCAGTTGAAAGTAAACGTGTTTTGTTCCCCAAGGATCTATCAGTATGTGTGTGTGAGAGAAAGAGAGAGAGAGATTTTGTCATCTTTCAACATCTTTCTTGCTTTTGTGGCATTTGTAAGTTGAGTTCAGGCAAGATCCACCAGGCTATGTTCATTTATCATTTCTGCAACTCAAAGAACTTTCAAGCACTTTGTACCTCACTTGATGCTGGTAAGTCTGTAAGTCAAGTGCTATGATTAACTCTACTTTATTGCAAAGGCAACTAGCTCTTGGTGAATGTAAGTTAGAATAAGACTTAAATGATGGAGTTTGAAGTAATAGTTCAAGTCTTCTGAATTTGCACACTATTTTAGATGAGCCAGAATAAACCACTACCAACCAAATTGTGATTAGTGATAAACTTTTGTGATAAACTTTTCACTAGATCCCTGGTATGTAGTAACACCCAGAACAAACTCTACAAAGAGATGAAATATGATGAGTTATTGGCTGTTGGTTGGTTGGTGCTGGTGCTCAGTCATGTTCAACCCTTTGCAAAGCTGTAGCCACCAGACTCTTCTGTCCATGGATTTTCCAGGCAAGAATATTGAAGCAGGTTGCCATTTCCTTCTCCAGGGACTTAGGGATCTTTTCTTCTCAACATAAGGATCATTTCCTTCATTTCCATTTTAACTTAGGGATCAAACCCATGTCTCTTGCATCTCCTGCATTGGCAGGTGGATTCTTTACCACTAGCGCCTCCTGGGCAGAATATAAATTCATTCTTAAACTTTCTGAATTTGACTGGATGTAAATGTCATGCCAGTCATACATGATATGATCTAAGGGCAATTTTGAAATTAGAGCTATGAGCTCTTAGCCAACTACAATGTCACCTCAGGTTCTGAGCAACCCCAATCAGGTCTCATATACAGCAAGTTCTAAAATATAACATGCAATAAGTATTAGGTTCTATTCATAAATTCTTCAAGGCTGGTCATGTAGATGGGACTTAAGATGCTGGCTTAAGAAACTGGAAACTTTCATTCCAGAGTTGTTTCCATCTCTAACTTGCTGTGTAACCTTATGAATATAATTTCACTTCACAAAACCTCAGTTAAAATTACAGTGCTGGAGAGGATTTGAAAGTTTCCCTCCAACTTGGAAATTCTCCAGCTAATACATTGTTAACTTAGGTGAGATACCAACTCTTACATATTCCTCTGAATAGGGAATTCCAAACAATAATTTGTATCTTCCTACGTGTTGGTACAAGTCAGAAGTGTGATGCTTCTTCATGTTTTTGACAACTAATTTTTATAAATGTCAACATCTTCATGGAAGCTGGAGGTGAAGAAGTATCATCTGCTTCTTCATACGAGTCTGAGATTCCTTTCACCAGCAGCAATCCCACATTTAAGCTCTGGGTTTCCATCAGCTACAATGGACAAAAAAGAGCAGAGGTGAGGAGCTCAAAGCAGGTAGGATGTAAAAGAAGCATGGCTAAGCACTTGTTTTTAAGAGTAGAGAATGGGTGATGCTCTTCTATAACACTGAGCAGTTATTAATATGAATTCTACCAGGTCTGTGACACTGGCAACTTTTTAACCTTTTACCCCTCAGTTTCATCACCTTTACATATCTAAGTGTATTATTTGGATGCAGTTATTTATACTTGTTTATTTATTTATTTGGCTGCACTGGATCTCAGTTGGGGCATGCAGGATCTTTCACTGCCACACGCTGGCTGGGTAGTTGAAGGACACGGGCTTATTCACTTTGCAATTCGTGGGATCTTAGTTCCTCAACCAGGGGTTGAACCCATGTCCCCCGCATTAGAAGGTGGATTCTTAGCCACTGGACCACCAGGCAATTCCCTGCGTATATTTGATGTGAGCATTTTTGAAAGATCTGCAGAGTCTGAATCACATTTTTTGCTTTTGTTATATTTAGTATTACTATTTGCATACAGGGAATTTCATGATACTGATGAACAAAGAGAAGGGGAAACTCTTTAAAAGACTGCTGCACTGAACTTACGCATCACCCGAGTTTGTAGCCATTGCCAAACATTTCCCCACTGGGGAGAATTACCTCCGATCATCTCCCCTGAGCTGGGAGCCAGGCTGTGGGCACTCCCTGCCTGTGTCACAGACACGCACATATCAGTGTACAAACTCACACTCAAATACATGTTCCAAGGTCAATATCAGTTTGAAGTCATCCTTGGACCACTCTCTTTGTGATTGGAGTTCACAGTCCCTCCCTCCCTGCCAATCCCTCAGAAGCAAAACGTTTAGGACCTGGACACAACATATTATGTCTCTTCTGTAAAAATTCCCTCAGAGATGCCCCTGCTTCTTGACAGGGAGTGAGAGGTTGGAAATAAACAGATTTCTATTGTAATAACCTGTGTTAGAAGAGTTAGAACTTGTGACAGTTGCCATTATTTCTCTACTTGAGTCCAGTCAAAAGAGCCTTCTTATATGAGAAAGGCCGTCATTTCTCCTGAGAACTAGCAGGCTGAGTAGGTTAGAGGATGCTGGATGAGAGCAGAGAGGCATAAACAAAGGGCATCTGTGCCTCTATTTGTTACCTTCCAACCAGCCAACAACCAGTTCTCTTCAATAGCTGAAGTCTTCCCGCAGAGGGTATGGCAAGAATACAACATTCATTGTATTTTAGATTCAGGTAAAGGCTGTGTGTCAAAATTTCATGACAGAAATCTTAAAAATACAGCACTTCAAAAATGCAAACAAAAGCAGCATTTCTTAACTTTGCTCTCAAATCGAATTTTTACAATAACCCTTTGTAAGACATCATGTTATGACAATAGACTCTCCCTTGACACTGTGGTGAGGCACTGTGTCTCTCCTTTATTTTTTATATTTTTGTACACAGAGCTGATTTTGCCTTCTGTAACTGTTGACTTTTCATCTGCTGCTATTCTATTCATCACTTACACAATAATCAGTTGATTGAAATCTTTATCAGAGTCTACAGTTATTATTGTTAGTGGTGACATGAATCCATGAGATAACATGGGAGCTCAAGAAAAAAGACAGACCCAATATGAAAAGTTAGGGTAGGCATAGCTTGTTAAAAATCCCTGTGCGTTATTAATGGAAAACGCAGTCATCCTTATGCATCTTTATTGAAAAGTGTACTTAATGCCACCCCACCCTCCATTTTTGTATTGCATAAATCACTTCTGGGGCTTATTTCTGGGAGCATTTCTCTAGACTTATGTGGTGAATCTACAAGTCTACATTCTGTGGAGGCAGAAAGCAAAGAAAAAAAATCTTTCTTCTTGTTTGTGTTTCTAAAGTGGTCATCCAATGTGAGAGGCAACAGTTATCGTGATGGTGATCCTATGTGTACGGGATAATAGCTCACTAATCATAATTTCCCCATAACTTTATTTTTAGTATAATGTTAATATATAAACGCAAACAATGTAACTCCAGCTAACAGAAGCTTGGAGACTTGTAAATAAGAAGTCTCATTTACCATGACTGTAAGAATCAGCCCAAATACAGTTTTCTAAAAATCTGCCTTTCTTTTGACTGTCAAAAATAGTGATAGAATCAGAAGAGCATTGGCTTTGGGTTTACAAATAACTGAGTTCAAATCTCAGCTCCACTACCTTTTAGTTATGAATCACAGGGAAAGATCATAAAAACTCTGTGGTCATCAATTTTTGAGTAATATTATGAGAACGGAGTTTATCACATCTAATTATTGTGACAAGGATGAGATGAAGTGTTTATCCCACGAAATATTGATTTTTCTTCTACTTTCTCTCCCTCTTCCTCCCCCTCCTCCTCTGCCTCCTCTTCCTCCTCTTTCTCTTTGAAGTGAGGTGCATATGTTAAAATATTCCCCAAATACGCATTTGACACAAAGTGCTATACTTTCTCAATCTCTTCTTCCTGCAAAACTTATTCATTAACAACCTTTATGAGTTACATTAAATGAAATAGGTGTGAAAATATCTTGGTATAAGTAGTGTCTAAAAATAGATTTCTTTTCTTACTTTCATTTCTTTGTTAAGTTGTGCAGCATAGGAACAGTGGCTGCGTGGAGCAGGAGCGACTGTGAGGAGATACCCCATGTCCAAGAACAAAGGAGAAGCTCTGGAAGATGGTAGGAGGGGCAAAATCATGTTTAGAATCAAGCCCCATACCCACCAGAGATGCTCAGAGGGCTCAAACAAACCTTATGTGCACCAGGACCCAGAGGCCCACAGCGACTGAGACAGAACTGTTGTTTGGGTGTCTCCTGAGAAGGTACGGGTCAGCAGTGGCCCGCCGCAGGGACAGGGGCTCTGGGTGCAGCAGACCTGGATTTGGCATAAGCCCTCTTGGAGGAGGTCTCCATTAATCCCACCATAGAGCCACCAGAACTTACACAGGACTGGGAAAACAGATTCTTGGTGGGCACAAAGAGATCCTTGTGTGCACCAGGACCAGGAGAAAGGAGCAATGACCCCACAAGAGACTGACCCAGACTTGCCCATGAGTGTCCAGGAATCTCCAATGGAGGCTGAGTTGGTGGTGGCCTGCTGCAGGGCTGGGGGCACTGAGTGTAGCAGTGTGTGCATGGGACTCTTTGAAGGAGGTCACCATTATCTTCATCACCTCCACCACAGTTTGAGTGAGTGAGTGAGTGAAGTCGCTCAGTCGTGTCTGACTCTTTGTGACCCTGTGGACTGTAGCCCATCAGGCTCCTCCGTCCATGGCATTCTCCAGGCAAGAATACTGGAGTGGATTGCCATCTCCTTCTCCAGGGGATCTTCCCAACCCAGGGATCAAACCCAGGTCTCCCGTATTGGAGGCAGACGCTTTAACCTCTGAGCCACCATAGTTTGGCCCCAGTAAAATAATAGGGAGGGAACACAGCCCCATCCCTCGACAGAAAGTTGGATTAAAGATTTACCCAACATGGCCCCGCCCATCAGAACAAGACCCAGTTTCCCCCCAGTCAGTCTCTCCCATCAGGAAGCGTCCATAAGCCTCTTACCCTTCTCCATCAGAGGGTAGGCAGGCTGAAACCCACAATCACAGGAAACTAACCAATCTGATCACAGAGACCACAGCATTGTCTAACTCAGTGAAAACTATGAGCCATGCCGTATAGGGACACTAAAGATGGACAGGTCATGGTAGAGAGTTCTGACAAAACGTGGTCCACTGGAGAAGGGAATGGCAAACCACTCCAGTATTCTTCCCTTGAGAACCCCATGAACAGTATGAAAAGACAAAAAGATAAGACACTGAAAGATGAACACCCCAGGTCAGTTGGTGCCCAATATGCTATTGGAGAGCAGTGGAGAAATAACTCCAAAAAGAATGAAGAGATGGAGCCAAAGCAAAAACACCACCCAGGTGTGCATGTGACTGGTGATGGAAGTAAAGTCCGATGCTGTAAAGAGCAATATTGCATAGGAACCTGGAAAATTAGGTCCATGAATCAAGGCAAATTGGAATTGGGCAAACAGGAGATGGCAAGAGTGAACATTAACATTTTAAGAATCAGCAAACTAAAATGGACTGGAATGGGTGAATTTAACTCAGATGACCATTATATCTACTACTTTGGGCAAGAATCCCTTAGAAGAAATGGAGTAGCCATCATAGTCAACAAAAGACTCCAAAATGCAGTACTTGGATGCAGGCTCAAAAATGCAGAATGCTCTCTGTTCATTTCCAAGGCAAACCATTTAATATCACAGTAATCCAAGTCTATGCCTTGACCAGTAATGCTAAAGAAGCTGAAGTTGAATGGTTCTATAAAGACCTACAAGACCTTCTAGAACTAATACCCTGAAAAGATGTTCTTTTCATTATAGGGGATTGGAATGCAAAAGTAGGAAGTCAAGAAACACATGGAGTAATAGGCAAATTTGGCCTTGGAGTACAGAATGAAGCAAGGCAAAGGCTAATAGAGTTTTGCCAAGAGAAACACTTGTCATAGCAAACACCCTCTTCCAACAACACAAGAGAAGACTCTACACATGGACATCCACAGATGGTCAATACCAAAATCAGATTGATTATATTCTTTGCAGCCAAAGATGTAGAAGTTCTATACAGTCAGCAAAACAAGACCAGGAGCTGACTGTGGCACAGACCATGAACTCCTTATTGCCAAATTAAGACTTAAATTGAAGAAAGTAGGAAAAACCAATAGACCATTCAGGTATGAAAATCAACCCCCTTACGATTATACAGTGGAAATGAGAAATAGATTCAAGGGATTAGATCTGATAGACAGAGTACCTGATGAACTATGGATGGATGTTTGTGACATTGTACAGGAGGCAGGGATTAAGACCATCCCCAAGGGGGGAAAAATGCAAAAAGGCAAAATGGTTGTCTGCAGAGGCCTTACAAATAGCTGTGAATAGAAGAGAAGCAAAATGCAAAGGAGAAAGGGAAAGATATACCCATTTGGATGCAGAGTTCCAAAGAATAACAAAGAGAGACAAGAAAGCCTTCCTCACAGATCAATGCAAAGAAATAGAGGAAAAACAATAGAATGGGACAGTCTAGAGATCTCTTCAAGAAAATTAGAGGCACCAAGGGAACATTTCATGAAGCGATGGGCACAATAAAGGACAGAAATGGTATGGACCTCACAGAAGCAGAAGATATTAAGAAGAGGTGGCAAGGATACACAGAAAAACTATACAAAAAAGATCTTCACAACCCAGATAATCTTGATGGTATGATCACCAGCCTAGAGTGAGACATCCTGGAATGTGAAGTCAAGTGGGCTTCAGAAGCATAACTATGAACAAATCTAGTGGAGGTGATGGAATTCCAGTTGAACTATTTCAAATTCTAAAAGATGATGCTGTGAAAGTGTTGCACTCAACATGCCAGCAAATTTGGAAAATTCAGCAGTGGCCACAGGACTGGAAAAGGTCAGTTTTCATTCCAATCCCAAAGAAAGGCAATGCCAAAGAATGCTGAAACTACCGCACAACTGCACTCATCTCACACGCTAGTGAAGTATGCTCAAAATCCTCCAAGTCAGGCTTCAACAGTATGTGAACCGTGAACTCCCTGATGTTCAAGCTGGTTTTAGAAAAGGCAGAGGAACCAGAGGTCAAATTGCCAACATCCATTGGATCAATGAAAAAGCAAGAGTGTTCCAGAAAAACGTCTACTTCTGCTTTATTGACTATGCCAAAGCCTTTGACTGTGTGGATCGCAACAAACTGTGGAAAATTCTGAAAGAGATGGGAATACCAGACCACGTGACCTGCCTCTTCAGAAATCATATGCAGGTCAGGAAGCAACAGTTAGAACTGGACATGGAACAACAGACTGGTTCCAAATAGGAAAAGGAGTACATCAAGGCTGTATATTGTCACCCTGCTTATTTAACTTCTATGCAGAGTACATCATGAGAAACACTGGGCTGGATGAAGCACAAGCTGGAATCAAGATTGCCAGGAAAAGTATCAATAACCTCAGATATGCAGATGACAACACTCTTATGGCAGAAAGCAAAGAGGAACTAAAAAGCCTCTTGATGAATGTGACAGAGGAGAGTGAGAAGAGTTGGCTTAAAGCTCAACGTTTAGAAAACTAAGATCATGGCATCCAGTCCCATCACTTCATGGGAAATAGATGGGGAAACAGTGACAGACTTCAATTTTGGGGGCTCCAAAATCACTGCAGATGGTGACTGCAGCCATGAAAGTAAAATACCCTTGCTCCTTGGAAGAAAAGTTATGACCAACCTAGACAACATATTAAAAAGCAGAGACATTACTTTGCCAAAAATGTGCCTCTAGTCAAAGCTATGGTTTTTCCAGTAGTCATGTATGTTTGTGAGAGTTGGAATATAAAGAAAGCTGAGCGCTGAAGAATTGATGCTTTTGAACTGTGGTATTGGAGAAGACTCTTGAGAGTCCCTTGGACAGCAAGAGATCCAACCAGTCCATGCTGAAGGAAATCAGTCCTGAATATTCATAACAAGGACTGATGCTGAAGGTGAATCTGCAATACTTTGGCTACCTGATGCAAAGAACTGACTCATTTGAAAAGACCTCGATCGTGGAAAGATGGAAGGCAGGAGGAGAAGTGTACGACAGAGGATGAAGTGGTTGGATGGCATCACCAACTCAATGGAGATGAGCTTGAGTAAACTCTGGGAGTTGATGATGGACAGGGAGGCTTGGTATGCTGCAGTCCACGGGTCACAAAGAGTTGGACACTACTGAGCAACTGAACTGAACTGAATTGATTGTAAAAATGGTGATTTTAGAAAACCATTGAGTGTTTATGCATTTGACCATTTCTAATTCTTTGACTTATTGATAGAGAAAATTGGGTGGTTGGTAAACTTGGCAGTATGAAGGAATATTTCAAACTTTATTATACAATATTTATTAGGTATATTCAAATATCCTAAACACTATTCTAGGCACCAGAAATAGAGTGGACCAGATGGATAAAGATCCTGCCTGATGGAGTGATATTTTAGAGACAATGAGGCAGAAAACACACAGAGAAGCAACACATAAATTAATGGCTAGGAAAAAGTTTATATAGTCTAGTGATTTTTTAAAAGTATTAAAAAAATTGAGAGCTAGAAATACCGTCTTATAAAAATTGCCCTGGATCCATTAATACCTTTTGAATAATCTTATGTCACTGTCTTAACGAATCTTTTTTTTCTTTCCTAGTTTTTAGCAATAATTTTTAAGGCACTACAAATGATGATTTCAGTTAATGTTTTCACTCAACAAATGAATAAATCTAGTACTTTTGCCTGGAAAATCCCATGGACAGGGGAGTCTGGTGGGCTTCAGTCCATGGGGTCTTAAAGAGTGGAACACAACTGAGTGACTTCACTTCACTCACTTCACACTTTAACACTGGAGAAGGAAATGGCACCCCACTCCAGTATTCTTGCCTGGAGAACCCCATGGACACAGGAGCCTGGCAGGCCATGGTCCGTGGGATGCAGAGAGTTGGACATGACTAAAGTGACACTACTATTTAGGACTCCTGGTGAGACTCCTTAAAATTTTTTTGATTAAAAAATATTTTTAATTGCTGCTGCTGCTGCTGCTGCTAAGTCGCTTCAGTCGTGTCTGACCCCATAGATGGCAGCCCACCAGGCTCCTCTGTCCCTGGGATTCTCCAGGCAAGAACACTGGAGTGGGTTGCCATTTCCCTCTCCAACGCATAAAAGTAAAAAGTGAAAGTGAAGTCGCTCAGTCGTGTCCAGCTCTTTGCAACCCCATGGACTGTAGCCGACCAGGCTCCTCTGTCCATGAGATTCTCCAGGCAAGAATACTGGAATGGGTTGCCATTGCCTTCTCCAGTAGTTAATTTAGTTAATACAATGTTGTGCTAGTTTCAAGGGAACAGCAAAGTGATTCAGTTATACATATAGACTCTTAATAAAACCTATTACATGCCTGCTCACCTGAGCTCAGTTCTCTCAGAAACACAACTAATCAAAGAGGAGTCTGATCTGTCCCAGGAGGTATAGTAATTTGAGTAATGTCTCCACTTTCTTCCCAAATCCACCAGGAACTTAGAAAAATCTGTTATTTAAGGAAAGATTTCAATACACTGGAGCCACCCTATTTTTTAATCCTTGTTATAGAGTTAACTTCCTTTTATGTTTTTCTTTCCAGTCATCTTTTCTCTCCCATAATTTCTCCCTCAAGCTTTTCTATTTTAAATTCTAAAGCAAATATTTCTTCATTTATTTCATGAGGAATAAATGAGTTTAAAATAATCACCCACTACTTTAAACATAATTTCCACTAATTTTCACCTCCTGAATCCTTGGTTCTCACCTGAGGAAACCACTTCCCTGTGTAGCCCTGTCGTGCAGATATGAGTCATATTCAACATTCCATGTCTCTTGAGAGCAGGAAGCTGGGTGTGCGAATCGTTTTCAATTTTTAATGCACCTTTCAAAGTATTTCTCCTCTACTACGTGAAACTCATGTTAACTTGCTTCACGTTCTCTATTCTTCATTCCTGTCCCCAGAGGAATTCTATCTTTATGTTACTTGACCCTTTGAAGATTTGACAATGACTTTACACTGTCTTTCTGGCTATGACCTTTAGGTTGTTTAGTTATTTCTCTTTCTTCTGTTCATCTGCCTAGGCCAGAGATGTGAGCATGCTTCTTGAATTCTTCATGTTTCTCATCACCAGTTTGGGTTGGTCTTTAAAAACCAAACCAAACCAACCAACAAACAAACAAAAACAGGGTAGACATAGGTTTTGTCTGCATATACATTTTGTTTTATTTCAGTAAAGTCTGGTCTAAGCCCAAGCGGATAACATCTGTGATCCTTTTACTTTCTTTGTTTAGTAACTTAGGTCTTCAATGTAATGTGTAAAATGAGATTTGGCAATAATAATAATAACCATGGGTAATAGAATAGTAAATATGCCCAGTGATACAGACAAAATATGCACCTGGGAAAGACGAGCTGGGTGTCTTCCGCCAGGAGATCTCTCAAGCTGGCCTCACTTTTAACTGTTGCTGTTGTTCAATCGATGTCATGTCTGATTCTTTGCCATCCTACAGACTGCAGCACACCAGGCTTCCCTGTCCTTCACTATCTCCTGTAATTTTCTCAAATGCATATCCATTGAGTCAGCGATATTGTCACAATTAATTTGTCATAATTCAGTATCTGGTTCTTTTTCGACAGTGTCTGAAATCTAATTTTGTCTGCAACTATAGTTGTGTTCCCAACTCTCACAGACTCAGGTAACTCAAGTTCAGGAGTTTGCTTTCTACAATCAAGGTGCCCATGTCTTATTTGCATGGTTATAGCTGTCACATGAACTGGACACAGGGTTTAATGTTGGTAGTGCATTTGCACCACAATTAAAGCCACAAGGGGACATCACTAGGATTGGAAAGAAAAGTGTGGGGCTTGGTATCAGAGGCATAGGAAACACAACTTCTTTCATGTATCTCCAAACTAGATCAGCTTTATCCTTGGGACCTGAATGATCTCAGTCAATGGACTAAGATTCCCTCTTTTCCAGGGTGATATGTGATGGGAAATGCCAGACAGGCTGCTTTGACGCTCCTTTCTCTTCTCTGTGGCATTTCTCCAGATACAGCCTCTTACACCCACTCTGGCAAACACTCCTTTATTTTGCCACATTAATAAATTAGACCAGGTTGCAATGAAATCTTCTTGGCCTGCAGCTCTTCCTTAGGGTGTTACATAGTTTTACTTTGATCTGAGTCATATGACAGGAAACTTATATACCACTTAGTCCTCAATCCTTTGGGATTCCTTAGTGTTACCCTTATGTAATGAAAAGAAAATCATGCACACAGAGATTTTTATACTTGATAAAATGCTTTTCATTTCTTTTTCCAGTTTTTAAATCATAATGATAACTTGATCTTGGTTCAGAATAAGTTGTTATTTTCTCATTTTACAAATGAGCCAGTAAAGACATTAGGATAAAGTGGGAAATTGAACTTGCTTTCAAGTATAATAGCCAAAGCAGAGAATTCTGACCAACTGATTTGACTGGAGGGTGGGTTTGGCTATCTTCATTTGTTAAACATGATTATAACCAGATTCCTACTCAGTTTAGTGTGTGTCTGTATACACACACACACACACACACACACACACACACACACGTCTTTTTCCTCCTTAATTGTCCTTGATAGAGACAGAAAGAGCAGATAAAGGCCAGCGTATGAGGTGCTGTCAGGAGCAGAGTTGTGGATGTGAAGTTTTGCTTGTTGCGGTCTCCATTCTTACCTTTATTTTCATCTACAGTGAAATCTTAATCTTCAGATATCTTGGACCTAGTTTTCTGATGCAGTCACTCATCTTTTTCTTTTCGTATCATTTTTTTTCAACTCACCACTTAGTTTGGTTATGGCCTCATCTAAGGAAGTAATATGGACACAAATCCTTCCAAGCAGCTACATCTTCTTTTTGTTCTATATAATAAGATGAACATAATCTCTGGTAAAATTTATAGATATACTTTCCATATAGACAAAAAAACCATTATTAAGCATATAATAAAATTACAAATATTAAAAATAGTAAAGTCTTTTAATCTACTTTTCCACTCTTCATTTCTCATTATCAGTAAGATTATATACCCATAAATGACATCTCCTATATGGTTACTTGTCTATATTAGCATCAACAAACTACAGTGTACACATACATACCAGTGTATACACACATAACAGTTTGAAACTTCCTTCTAAAAATGAAAAACAGGGAGTTTGTGTTTATCTTGTGGAATGGTGAGATGGATCACATGCTAGGCTTAGGTGTAAGTACAAACATGTCATTAACACATGTAACGACACTGAAATTTAAAGTGACAAAAGTTATATAGATACTACACAAGGTGATTCAAAGGAGACATGAAGAGGATTTCTGAATAAGTACAGAGAATCCTGTGCTTAAATACGTAATATATTTTATTCTTGCCTTTTATATATGCCACCTTTGAATCAATTTGAGCAGTTAAATGGCTTTATTAATCAAAGAGATTGGATTCTCAGAGATTGCATCATATTTAGCAAAAAGTTTCGAAGCTAACAGAGGACAGAAATTTCACTTTATGTAGTATTTTTTAACATTGGTGTACTTTTTANATTTTTATACTCTAGCAAGAAACAATTCAAACATAAAGTTAAAACAATTCTGTTTACAATAGCATCAAAAAGAATAAATTACCTAGGAATAAATTTAACATAAGAGGTGTAAAACTTCTACTCTGAAAATTATAAAACATTGTTGATAAAAATTTTTTTAATCTAAATAATTGAGAAAATGTACCCTGTTCATGGATCAGATGATATAACATTCCTTAAATTGTAATAATCCATAAACTATCTTACAGAATCAATAAAATCCCTATCAGAATCTCACTAGCTTCCTAGTAGAAATTAAAAAGTTGATTCTAAAATTCATATGGATTTTCAAGGGACCCAGAATAGCCAAAAGTATGCTAAAAAAGAAGAATCAAGTAAGAGATTTCAAAATTACTATAAGGTAACAATAATCAAATGGTGTGGTAACAGTGTAAGGATAAACATATATCTCAGTGAAATAGAGCTGAAAGTTAAGAAATAAGTCTACGCATACATCAAAATTCTCCAAGCCAGGCTGCAGCAATATGTGAACCATGAACTTTCAGATGTTCAAGCTGGTTTTAGAAAAGGCAGAGGAACCAGAGTTCAAATTGCCATCTGCTGGATCATCAAAAAAGCAAGAAAGTTCCAGAAAAACCTATATTTCTACTTTATTGACCATGCCAAAGCCTTTGACTGTGTTGATCACAATAAACTTTGGAAACTTCTGAAAGATATGGAAATACCAGACCATCTGACTTGCCTCTTGTGAAGCCTGTATGCAGGTCAGGAAGCAACAGGTAGAACTGGACATGGAACAACAGACTGGTTCCAAATAGGAAAAGGAGGACATCAAGGCTGTATATTGTCACCCTGTTTATTCAACTTCTATGCAGAGCACATCATGAGAAATGCTGGTCTGGAAGAAGCACAAGCTGGAATAAAGATTGCTGGGGGAAATATCAATAACCTCAGATATGCAGATGACACCACCCTTATGGCAGAAAGTGAAGAGGAACTAAAAAGCCTCTTGATGAAAGTGAAAGAGGAGAGTGAAAAAGTTGGCTTAAAGCTCGACATTCAGAAAACGAAGATCATGGCATCCGGTCCCATCACTTCATGGGAAATAGATGAAGAAACAGTGGAAACAGTGTCAGATTTTATTTTGGGGGGATCCAAAATCACTGCAGGTGGTGATTGCAGCCATGAAATTAAAAGACACTTACTCCTTGGAAGGAAAGTTATGACCAACCTAGACAGCATATTAAAAAGCAGAGACATTACTTTGTCAACAAATGTTTATCTAGTCAAAGCTATGGTTTTTCCAGTAGTCATGTATGGATATGAGAGCTGAACTATAAAGAAAGCTGCACGCTGAAGAATTGATGCTTTTGAACTATGGTGTTGGAGAACTCTTGAGAGTCCCTTGGACTGCAAGGAGATCCAAATAGCCCATCCTAAAGGAGATCAGTCCTGGGTGTTCATTGGAAGGACTGATATTGAATCCGAAACTCCAATACTTTGGCCACCTGATGTGAAAAGCTGACCTATTTGAAAAGAACCCTGATGCTGGGAAAGATTGAGGGCAGGAGGAGAAAGGGATGACAGAGGATGAGATGGTTGGATGGCATCACTGACTCAATGCACATGGTTTTGAGTGAACTCCAGCAGCTGGTGATGGACAGGGAGGCCTGGCGTACTGCAGTTCATGGGGTCACAAAGAGTCGGACACGACTTAGCAACTGAAGTGAGCTGAACTGAATACATCTGTGGTCAACTGATTTCTGATAAGGGTTCCTTTTGATGAGGAAAGAAAAGGATTTCAACAAACCATGCAGAGGTAACTGGTTAGTCTCTTACTAACCAGAATAACATTGGACCCTTATCTCACTGCATATTTAAAAATTAACTCCAAATGGATCAATGACCTAAATGTGAGAGCTAAAACTATAAAAATTTTGCGAGGAACCACGTGGCTAAATATTCATGACATGTTCACCAGATTCCTAGATATGACACCAAAAGCATAAACCGCAAAAGAAAAATAGATAAATTGGACTTCATCAAAATTAAAATTTTTTTTGTTTCACAAGACACCATCAATAAAATGAAAATATAACCAATAGAGAGGTTGAAAATATTTGCAAGTCATACATATGATAAGGGATTTGTATGTACAAATTGTATATACAATTAAAAACCCTTAAGATTCAATAATAAAAGATAATAATCCAGTTAAGAATGGGCAAATAATCTGAATTGACATTTCTCCAAGGAAGTTATACAAATAGCCAAGAAGCACATGAAAAAATGTCTCAATACCATTAGGTATCAGTGCAAGTCAAAACTACATAAGATACTACTTCACACCCAGTAGGATGGCTAGCATAAAAATCTGGAGAGAAAGAATGTTGACGAAGAAGCAGAGAATGAGAATTCTCATACATTGTTAGTGGGGATGTAAAATGGTGCAGCTACTGTCAAAAACAGTCTGGCAGTTCCTCAATCAATTATATGCAGTCACCATAGGACCCAGGAATTCCACTCCTAGATAACTATTGGGGGGAAAAAAGAAAGAAAACATATGTCCACACAAACCTTAAATACAAAGTTTATAGCATCATTATTTATAATAGCCGAAAGTGAAGTTGCTTAGTCGTGTCCAACTCTTTACGATCCCATGAACTAACTGTAGCCTACCAGGCTCCTCCGTCCATGAGATTTTCCAGGCAAGAGTACTGGAGTGGGTTGCCATCTCCTTCTCCAGGGGAATAATAGCTAAAAGGTGGAAACAAATCAATGTCCATCAGCAAACAAATGAATAAAAACCAAATGGATATGTATACAATGGAATGTTACTTAGCAGTACAAAGAAATGAAGTTCTGATACATGTCATGAGGTTTGAAAACATTATGCCAACTGAAAGAAGTCAGTCACCAAACACCAACTACATGATCAAATTCATATGAATTTCCAGACTAGGAAATTTATAGGACCAGAAAGGAAATTAGTGGTTTGCTTAGGGCTGGAGATGAGTGGGGTTGGAAGATAGGTTGGTGATAGCTAAAAGGAATGGTTTCTTTTTGAAGTGATGAAAATTTTCTAAAATTGACTGTGGCGACAGTTGTACATTTCTGTGGATACAATAAAAACCATTGAATTTTATACTTTAAATGAATGATTGTATGGAATGTGCATTTATATCTCAATAAAACTCTCAAAAAAGATAATTACTCTTTAGTGATTAAGAATGGCCCCCAAATTTATGATTGAACACAAACCATATTCAGCTTTTTAAAAGATAAAATATAAAACTAATTAGAATTACATTGACTTGTTTGGTTTTAGAAAACTTGAAGAAAAATGACCCATTTATCACCTGCAGATAGGAGATTAGGCTATTTAAAACAATTAAGTGAAATCCTAAAAGAAATCCTTTTATAGAATTGAAAGAACTCACTTCCCTTTCATTTTGTAGTGCAAAATCTGGTGACTTTCACATCTCTTTCCATCTCTACATTAAGAGAATTTTGTCATGACAAACTCCTATAGGAAATTATTGAATGACTTTCAGTTGTGCCCAGAATAAAAACCAACTTCTGAATAACTATTACTCATCTTTGGGAACTGACGTAGACAACTCTTGTCCTCTCTGGGCTTGATGCTCTCCCTAAATGCTATCCAGAGACACTGTCATGCTCATCAGACTGAATTGTTATTTCCAGAAGATTAACTTTCTTTTTTAGTTCAGTGACTCTTGGTTTATTATTTTATTCTTAGTGTGTATTGCAATGTCTGTCACAAAATGTGTGATTCATCAATGTTTCTGAATGAAGGAATAATTGTGACAAAAGGCCACAATATGAAGATGCTATTTGATCAGCATATCACCAATTAAATAATTTTTAGGCATAAAATTAAAAACTGTGTCTCTTCAGTATTTCTTATTACAGTTTTACCACAAAGAAAACTAAAATACATACATTTGTTAAATGTAACAAAAATGTCTTTTCACATGACTTGCTGAATGTTGAGTAAGAAATCCAGCCTATAAACCCCAACTGCTAACCACCAGCTGTATGAAGAACAATAAAGTTACTAATATCTTACAATGTAAAACGTGAGTGAGATTTTCCAGACTTGATTTTGTGAGCTCCTCTGGAAACTGCATGTCATCTTTTTATCCCTGTTGTCTGCCTCGGGGCTGAATCTCTAATGGTGTGGAGCGGGGATAGGAAATGATAGGAAGTAAAAGCAAAATTAAAGATCTGTTAATATATCACTCAATATCACTCAATATGAATTGAGTTACAGTTTCCAACTTTGCTTTTGTAGAGCAGAAACTTTGAATTTTATCAGATTCCAATTGTTTCCCTGCTTATGTGACTCAGTTACTTGCGGTATTTCCTTTAGTGCGTGTGCATGCGCACTTAGCTGTGTCCAGCTCTTTGTGATCCCATGGACTGTAGCCCGCCAGGCTTCTCTGTTCATGGAATTTTTCAGGCAAGAATCCTGTAGTGAGTTGCCATTTCCTCCTCCAGGGGATCTTCTCGACCCAGGAATAGAACTTGCAACTCCAGCGTCTCCTGAACTGGCAAGTGAATTCTTTACCACCGTGCCTCCTGGGGGTCCCATATTTCCTTAGGCTTGCATTAGAAAGAAAAATTGTGATTTAGCCAAAATTCTGGTCCATATTTTTTAAGTTATTAGTAATTTTTCTTTCTAATGCAAGTCTGAGAAATGACTTTAATTAACATGAGAATTTTATACCACACTCAATCATTGAATCATTATTTTTTGTGTACACTCAATTGCCTTGTTTAATGGGTCATATATATTCTCATGTACTTTTAATTTCATGATTCGAATTTTCCTAAATTTACATTGATGTGAATTACCTTACTTTTTTATAATCAAATATTCTTTTCTTGTTGTGGTGGTGCTCTATTAAAGCCCAAAAGAAGCATTTTTAAAAAAAGATTGGTAATTTTAATGGTACATACATACTAGCTTCAAATTTAGTGACTGTTTTTCAGAAAATAGAGGGTCAGGTAATATTTCAGAAACCCCAGCCTTTTTCAAACAACAATTGGATTTCATGAATGAGTGCATTTGAAAAATTTTCATGTTTCTAGTTTTCAATTTCATCACACACAGCAGTTTTTCTCATTCCTATTGCTTCTTCATCTGATTCAGGAAGTTGGAAGAAATGCAATGAAACTGAAATAATTGGAGTTTCGTTTTTTCAAATTTCAGAAAAGATTGGCTGTAGTTTCTGAGTAACTAAGTCAGGTGTTATGTCATAAAAATGATTTACTAAACTTTCTTTTTGTCACCTTGATTTCACTACCACCTGCAGGGTTACCTGTCTGCAATCCTTTTCTTCATTTCTTCTCTATCTATGTGATTGCATTCCTCAAGATGATTTCTTTTCCATAAATCTGAATATATGCTAAAGTACTTGGAAAAAATTAAGAAAAATAGTTTTGTTAAATATGAAACATAATTTAAAACATAACAGTATAAAGATTTGGGGGGAAAAAAAAACTGGAGAAGATCTTCATGATCTAGGCCTGGACAAAGGTTTCTTACAACTGCCATAAAACATAAGGCTGAAAAGTTGAACTTGATAAAAATTTTAAATTTTGCTCTGCAAAAAGCCCCTGTTAAGAGGGTTAAAAGATTGACTTACAGATTGGGAGAAAATATTTGCAAAACTCATATCTGTCAATAGAATGGCATCTAGCACATAAAAAGAACTCTGAAAAACATCAGCACTAAAAAAAAAAAGCACAAATAATTTCATTAGAAAACATACAAAAAAAATCTGTGTCTCTTTTGCTGTCTTGCAAACAGGGTTATCGTTACCATCTTTCTAAACATATAGAAGCTTCACTAAGATGACATACACATGGCAGATAGTCACAAGGAAAGTTGTTCAACACATTGGTCATCAGGGGAGTGCAAATTAAAACCACAATGAGATGTCATAGCACAACTATCAGAATGCATAAAATAAAAAATGTTGAAAACACAAAATACTAGCGAAAATGTAGAGAAACTGACCCACTCCTGGTGAGTATGTAAAATGGTATGGCCAAACAAGGATACAGGTTGACTGTTTCTTATATACTAAGCATGCAACTGCCATGCTACTCAGCAGTCACAGTCCTGGTCACACCAAAATCTGTTCATGAATGTTCATTGCAACTTTTTATTTGTAATAGAAAAAAACTAGAAGCAGCCCAGATGCCCCTCAGTGGGTAAAATGCTAAACAAATTGTGGTACATCCACATCATGGAATAAGACTCAGCAATAAAAAAGGAGCAAATTACTAATAGTGTAAAAACTTAAATGAATCTTCAGAGAATTTTGTTGAGTGAAATACACCAATCCCCAAAAGTTGCATATCTTATGATTCCACATATATAACTATCTTGAAATGACACAATTATAAAAATGGAGAACAAGTTAGACTGTCAGGATTTGGAATTGAGAGGAGTTAGAATGTGGATGTGGTTAAATATAGGCGATACCAGATATCCTTGTAGCCAAGAAAATGTTTTTAATCTTGACTATGGCTGTGGCTACAGAAACATATACATGAGATAAAATTGTACAAAACTAAGCACACACACAAGTCCACCTTCACAAGTAAACTGCAAAAATCTGAGCAAGACTGGTGGGTTATATCTATGTCAATATTATGCAGTATTAGACTACAGATTTGAAACAAGTTTCTGTTGAAAGGAAATGGATACTTTGTACATGAAATTTCTCTGTATTATTAATATTTCTTACAACTGCATATGAATCAGTAATGATCTAAAATAGTTTAAGTTTAATTAAAAATAACCATTCTAAGGAAGAAATAACCATTCACTGAACATTTTATGGTGTCTTTATTTTTTTCCACATTTCCACTTTCCTATTTATTTGGTACTTAGAACTTTAGAAAGAGGATTTAGCATTATTTGATATTTTAGGGACTGATAGGAATATTTTCATCCAGAAACTTCAAATATCAGCAGGTGAAGTCTGAATGAGTGAAATATACAACTTGTGGTCGCTTCACAGTGGCTATGAAAAAATACCAACTTCTTGCCTTTTTCCAGGCCACAGGGCAATTTGTATTGTGAATGGTGAAGCAACTCTGTGAGTTATTTCCTGGGAATAAATTAAACCTCTCTAAATTAGTTGATGGTCTGAAAGGAAGTCAGTGCAGATAAACTCTTACTCCCAGAGTGGAGAAGCTGAATCATTATCTGCAGACTCAGGAAAAAGATCATCTTTAAGGAAAAAGACATTTGATAAAACAATTAGACCTAAAGGAAACCATAAAAATGATAGAATTATTTAAAATCCTATGTTAAAGAAAATTCTTTAATAATGTTTTCAGTCCAATTATTATCCAAACCTGGAAGAACAGTATTTGGAAATGTTGGAGAAAGAGAGATATTAAGTCTTAATGAAACAAAGTTCAGGACGGCTGAAGTTTAGGGAGTAGGAAAGAATGATGCTGAGAAATGATGCTGGTACCATCAAGTGGGGGCACTTTATGAAGGTCTAGCTGTGGAATCTGCACTTAAACACCAGGGAGACAGCTCTGCAAGACTGAACAGAGGAGAGAAATGAGCATATTTGCCTTTCAAAATGCATCGACCTCATCTCTCAAGTACTACTCAAAATTTCACATTTGACCCAATAAGTAGCTCTTCTAAAGAGCCTTTAGAATAGCCTGTGAATGTATTTCAGTAGGTAAAGCAACTACTGAGGGACTTTCTTTGAATGGATTCAAATAGCTCTGTTATATTAAATGACTCTAGAAAAGGCATGCATGATACCCTGTTTGATGAAAAACAAAGTCACTAAGCTATAGGTATAGTACAATCCCATTCTCGAGAAAAACAATTAAAAATCATAATTTGTACATATTCATAAGTTAATATCTTTGCAACATCAAGATAAAACATATAAAGAAGTAATCAGCAGTGATTCCAATTGGGATACTGGGAATCAAGAGGGCATGACAGACTTTAGTCCAGCCATATCAAAATTTCTGAGTACTTGAATACATAAACTTTACCCATGAAATTCAAATGAGGCAAAAAAATGAATTCAGTGAATCAAATAGCACTATGGTCAAAAGAACTGTACTGAAAATTACAAATGTGAGCCACAGGTATTTTTAAATCTTCTGGTAGCTCCACTAAAAACATAAAATTAAAACTAACTTCATTCAGTTCAGTTCAGTCACACAGTCGTGTCTGACTCTTTGCGACCCCATGAATCACAGCACGCCAGGCCTCCCTGTCCATCACCAACTCCCGGAGTTCACTCAGACTCACATCCATCGAGTCAGTAATGCCATCCAGCCATCTCATCCTTGGTTGTCCCCTTCTCCTCCTGCCCCCAATCCCTCCCAGCATCAGAGTCTTTTCCAATGAGTCAACTCTTCGCATGAGGTGGCCAAAGTACTGGAGTTTCAGCTTTAGCATCATTCCTTCCAAAAAAATCCCAGGGCTGATCTCTTTCAGAATGGACTGGTTGGATCTCCTTGCAGTCCAAGGGACTCTCAAGAGTCTTCAACACCATAGTTCAAAAGCATCAATTCTTCAGTGCTCAGCCTTCTTCACAGTCCAACTCTCACATCCATACATGACTACTGGAAAAACCATAGCTTTAACTAGACGGACCTTAGTCGGCAAAATAATGTCTTTGCTTTTGAATATGCTATCTAG